>CAUYPK010071068.1:0-33771 GCA_963574355.1 Loris lydekkerianus | reverse complement strand
CTTTATGGCCCTTTGGTAGAGTGCCGTGGCATCACACAGCTCACAGCAACCTCCAGCTCCTGGGCTTAAGCGATTCTCTTGCCTCAGCCTCCTGAGTAGCTGGGACTACAGGCACCCGCCACAACACCCGGCTATTTTTTTGTTGCAGTTTGGCTGGGGCTGGGTTTGAACCCGCAACCCTTGGCATATGGGGCCAGCGCCCTACTCACTGAGCCACAGGAGCCTACCCTGGTTTTGGTATCAGCGTGATGTTTGCTTCATAGAATGTGTTGGGGGAAGACTTCTTCCTTCCCAATGTTTTGGAATAGGTTCTGCAGTAAAGATATATGCACTTGTTTGAAGGTTTGATAGACTTCTAGTGTGAAATTATCTGGTCCAGGGCTTTTTATTTTGCTAGAAGATTTTTTTTTTTTTTTTTTAGTTTCTTCAATCTTAGTGCTTGATATTGGTCTGTTCAAGAGATCTATTTCTTCCTGGTTAAGTCTAGAGAGTTGGTGTGATTCCAGGTATTGGTCTATTTCCTCCACATTGTCAAATTTCTGGGCATAAAGTTTCTTGTAGTGGTCAGAGATAATCTCTTGTTATTTCCCCTCTTTTGTTTCTGATTGAGTTTATTAGAGATTTTACTTTTTTGTTTCTAGTTATTTTAGCCAAAGGTTTATTGATTTTATTTATCTTTTTGAAGAACCAACTTTTTGTTTCACTAATTTTCTGAATGATTCTTTTATTTTTAATTTCATTTATTTCTGATTTAATTTTGGTTGTTTATTTTCTTCTGCTAGGTTTGGGATTGTATTACTCTTCTTTTTCCATTTCCTTAAGATGTTTCATCAGGTTCTTGCTTTCTGTTTTTTGGAAGTGCACATCTGATGTGATAAAGTTCCATCTTAGGACTGCTTTTTCAGTATCCCACAAGTTTTTGGTAACTTATAGCTTCGTCATTGTTATGTTCAAGGAATATCTTTCAGCACTTACAAAAATTGACTCAAGATTGATTTAGATTTAAATCTAAGATATGAAATGATAAAAATGCTGGAAGAAAGTGTGGGGAAAAACTCTTGATGATATCAGCCTGGGGAAAGATTTTATGAAGAAGACTTCAGTGGCAATTGCAACAACAACAACAAAATAAACAAATGTGACTTAATCAAACTGAAAAGCTTCTGCACAGCTAAGGACACAGCAATGAAAGTAAATAGACAACCTTCAGAATGAGAAAAGATATTTGCATGTTATGAATCTGACAAAGGCTTGATACTAGAATTTATAGAGAACTCAAACTAATCAACCAAGAAGAGCAAACAATCCCATCTATCACTGGGCAACAGACATGAACAGAACCTTCTCTGAGGAAGACAGATGAATGGTTAAACAAACATATGAAAAAATTCTCATTGTCCCTAATCATCAGAGAAATGCAAATCAAAACCACTTTGAGATATCACCTAACCCCCGTAAGAATAACCCACCTTACAAAGTCTAAAAGTTGCAGATGCTGGCACAGATGTAGAGAGAGTGGAACACTTTTACACTGTTGGTGGGACTGCAAACTAATATGGCATCTTTGGAAATAAGTATGGCAAATCCTCAGAGAACTCAAAATAGACTTCCCATTTATTCCTGAAATCCTTTTACTAGACATCTACCCAGAAGAAAAAAATATTTTATCATAAGGACATCTGCACTAGATTGTTTATCACAGCTTGATTTACAATTGCCAAAATGTGGAAATAACCTAAATGCCCATCAACCCAAGAATGGATTAATAAACTGTGGTATATGTATACCATGGAATACTATTCAGTCATAAAAAGATGGAGACTTTACATCTTTCTTATTAACCCAGATGGAGTTGAAAAACATTCTTCTTGGTAAAATATCACAAGAATGGAGAAGAAAATGTCCAATTTGCTGAATACTAATATGAAGCCAGTTGATGATCTAATATAAACACGCAAGAGAAAAACTCAATTCAGTTCATGTTGGGGGGAGGGAATTGGTGTGCTCCCACTTAACAGGTATGATGTAAGGGTATATGACACACTTTTTTTTTTTTTTTTTTGTTAGAGACACAGTTTCACTTTATTGCCCATGATAGAGTACTGTGGCATTACACAGCTCACAGCAACCTCCATCTCCTGGGCTTTGGTGATTCCCTTGCCTCAGCCTCCTGAGTAGCTGGAACTACAGGCGCCGGCCTCAATGCCTGGCTATTTTTTTGTTGCAGGTTGTCCGGGGCCAGGTTTGAACCTGCTACCCTCGGTATATGGGGCTGGCGCCCTGCCCACTGAGCCACAGGTGCCACCTATGACACATGTTTTGGGTATGGGACACAACTACAAGAGGGATTCTACCTAACAAATAAAAATATTGTAAGTATTTTGTGCCCTTACATTAACCTGAAATTAAAAAAAAAATAACATGGAAAAATCAGTAGCATTTCTATATACTGTTAGTGAACTAGCCAAAAAAGAAATCAAGAAAAGCAATTCCATTTACAACAGTAAATAAAAATACCTAAGGAAATACCTAGGAAAAATACCTTGGAAGAAATTTAACCAAGGAGGTGGAAGACCTCGACAATGAAAACATAAAACACTTAAGAGAGAAATTAAAGAGGGCATAGACAAATTGGAAAGATATCCTTATGAATAAAAAAATTAATATCATTAAAATGATCATACTGCCTAAAGAAATCTACTAATTCAATGCAATTCCTACCAAGATATCAATACAATTCTTCACAGAAATAGAAAAAACAATCCTAAAATTCATTTGATACCACAATAGAACTTGAATAGCCAAAGCAAAATTAAGCAAAAATAACAAAGCTGGAAGGCATCACACTACCTGACTTCAAAATAAACTCCAAAGGTATAGTACCCCAAGGGCATGGTATTGTTATAAAAACAAGATATATAGACCAATGGAACAGAATAGAGCACCCAGAAATAAATCCACATACAATAGAACCTCCAGAGTTGACTATCTCTCTACATTGACTACCTTTTCCAATTGACCTAATTTTCATGGACTGGACCTGTATCACATGTTCGTATCAGGCCTACTTCCTTATGTTGACTATCTCCATACATATTTTGATCAGTTTGTTACTGAGATGGTGAACTTACAGAGGTTCTACTGTGTTTATAGCCAGCTGATTTTTGACAAAGGTGTCAAAAACATGCATTGGGGAAAGGACACCACTTCAATAAATAGTGCGGGGAAACTGGATATCTATATACAGAAGAATAAAACAAGACCCTATCTCTCACCATACACAAAAATCAACACAAAATGGGTTAAAGACTGAAACATAAGCCCCCCAGGTTATAAAACTGCTAGAAGAAAACATAACATAGGGTAGCACTTCAGGACACTGGTCTAGCACAGATTTTATGGCTGAGACTTTGAAAGCACAGGCAACAAAAACAAAAATAGAGTAATAAGACTATGTTAAACTAAAACACTTCTGCACAGCAAAAGAAATAATCAACAGAGTGAGGAGACCTCCTGTGAAATAGGAGAAAACATTTGTAAACTGTTCATACAAAAGAGAATAATATCCAGAATATACAAGGAACTCAACAGCAAAAAACAAATGATACCATTAAAAAGTGGGTAAAAGAACTGAATAGACATTTGTCAAAAATACGTACAAATGACCAATGAGCACATAAAAAATGCTCAACATCACTAATCATCTGAAAAATGCAAGTTAAAACTACAATGAGGTTTCATCATGCCCAGATGGAATGGCTATTATCAAAAAGACAACAAACAAATGCTGGTGAGGATGTGGAGGAAAGAGAGCTCTTTCTTACACGTTGTTGGTGGAAATGTAAATTGGTGCAGCCATTATGGAAAACAGTATGAATGTTTCTCAAAAATAAAAATAGAACTATCATATGACCCAGCAATCCCATTACTGGGTACTTGTGCAAAGGAAAGGAAATCAGTGTGTCAAAAGACACCTGCACCTTCATGTTTATTGCAGCACTATTGACAATAGCCAAAATATGTAATCAACCTAAGTGGTCATCAACAGATGAATGGATGAAGAAAATGTGATGCCTTATATACCGAGGGTGCCAAAAATGTATACACACTTTAAGAATGAAAAAATCTGTATTAAATTTGTAATACTCAAGTCATGTTTGACTTCTGCAATTATAGGAAGTGCTCGTCATGACTTGTATTCATTTTTTGTTATTGGTGTATGTCATTACAATTTGAATACAGTTTTTTTCTTAAAATTTGTATGCTTTTTTTTTTTTTTTTTTGGCTTCCTCTGTATACAAAATTGAATACTATTCAGCTATAAAAATGAATGAAATTCTATCATTTGCAGCAACTTAGTTGGAACTGGAGGCCAGCATGTTAAGTGAAATAAGCCAGGCACCAAGACAAATATTGCATATTCTCACTTACATGTGGGAGCCAAAAGAGTTGATCTCATGGAGGCAGAGAATGATAGATACCAGAGGCTGAGTTGTGTGTGAGTGTGGGTGTGCATGCGGGTATGAAGAGAAGTTGGTTAATAGGTAAAAATGTACAACTAGAAGGAATAATTTCTAGTGCTCAATAGCACAGTAGGTAACTACAGATAATAATAATTTATTCTATATTTCAAAATAGGCAGGAGATTTGATATATACCTAATGCAAAGAAATGATAACATTTGAGCTAATGGATATGCCAGTTACCCTGATTTGATCATTACATACTGTATGCATGTGTCAAAGTATCACAGGTATCAGATAAACATGTACAATTACTGTGTATCAATTTAAAAAAGTGAAGCACAGTGCCTAGTGAGATAGAGGAGTGGATGGGTGGCAGGGAGTCTTCAGGCAGAGAGGATGGCCCTAACAGAAGCATAGCAGAGGGGACAGCATGGGTGGCATTGCTGGGGGCACCGTGGTGGGCATGGAGCTGTGGGAAGCTTGCTGAGATGGACATGGCACAGGTCCCAGGGACTTGGAGAAGCAGGTGAGCTTGGGGTGGAAGGCACCCTGGAGACAAGAAAGTGCACCTGAATGAACAAAAGGCAGCAAGAGTGTTTTATGGAGTTTTCACAGCAGCAATCTCCTGTGCTCCTGATGAGTCCTCTGGGGAAGGCCGTGCAGACAGTGCAGGAAGGAGGCCAAAAAGGCGATGTGGCTGAGCTAGACCTGCCCCGCCCCAGCAATAGCAAGCACACACTTACAGAGCACATCAGCAGCAGGATGACAATGTGCTCTTCCTGTACCAGTTCTGGTGAATCAACAAGACAACAGATGCTGCATTCTACAGTGATACTGCCTTGCAAGAGAACTGATTGGCACTCTGGACAGCACATCCTCCTCCAGGTTATGAGGGAAGTCGGAGAGGCTGTAGGGGCTGTAAGTATGAGACAATTCATAGAGAGCTGACATTTCCTTCCTCTTGGTTGCCTTTAACCCAAGGCTGGGAACTGGGGCTTCACAGTTCTATTTGCAGAGGAATTCCAGACATAGCGGCCTGCTACCCCTGGAGAAGTTCTAGGGGGGAGGGATGGGCTGGCTGGCGTTCACAGAGAGGTGAGTGCCCAGAGTTTCAGAGCAAAGGATGCTGGAGGACCTCTTGTGGAGTGTCTTAGATCCTAAATCAAAGGACAGCACGGAGGTGAACACAAGTGCCCCTAAGAGAAAGTCTAAACACCTGTGAAGACCAGGAAGCGACACCAGCTACAATAGTAGACCTCAGACAGGAAGCTGCCTTCTCCCTTCACCTCTCCTCCTCCCTGGAGGAGTCAGAAACCCAGGGGCACCGGAAGGTGGGAGGAGGAGGAACAGGGCAAGGTAGGGAAAGAGGCAAAGCAGGCTCGCTCGCTCTCTCTCTCTCTCTGTGTCTCTCTGTCTCTCTCTCTCTCTGTGTCTCTCTGTCTCTCTCTCTCTCTCACACACACACACACACACACTCAGGCATCTTTCATACACACACATTCACAGGCACATGCCACACATGCAAACCACACACATGTACACACTCCTGCACACACGTGTATAGACACCCCACACATGCTCACATACACACTCGCACATGCTCACACACTCACATTCTCTCCTCTCCCTCACTGCAGAGTCACTAGGACTGAGCTGGGGGATGGGATGAAACAATTTTAAATTTGATGTTTTGACCTTTGTATTGGGGCTGGACATTTAGATTATAGAATAGAGATGGACTTTGTGATTTAAAGGGTTTGGTGGCTGTTTTACTACCTAAGGGAATACAGAGGACTTGCAGTGCTTGTCTAAATTTTCATCCAGGCATAGAGGAAGAACCAGCTCCGCAGAAAGAGATGGAAATAAAGCTGTTTAATGATTCCTCCCTCCTGCTCCTCCTTCCTCATGTTTAGCATGGTGGCTGCTTGTTTAGTATGGTGATTGTACTCACCATTTAATGTAGGCATTGTGTAAATTGGCCAAGAGGTTGAAAAAATAAAGAAAACAAAAGTAATGTAGGTGCTGAATTGAAACCACATGCCTATTAACTCATTTAGTCCTCATACTAACCTACAATGTAGGCATTATTATCATTCAGTCTGTTTTACAGATGAAGAAACTGAGACCCCGAGTAAATGAAATAACACGCCCAAGAACTCACAGCCCCTAAGAGGCAGATCTGGGATTCCAACCCAGGGAGGCTGCCCCTATTACCTGCGTGTTTAACCTCTCTCCAAGAGCCCCCTGAGAGCTCCCTGAACATGCCTCAGTCCTGAAGCCTCAGTAAGAGTTCAAATCTGTCAGGGACTGAGGATGGAGGCAACAGGGCAGAGTAGAAACAGAGGCACTGGGGTGTCCTGCTGTAGAAAGACTCGACCTGACTCACCTTGCTGCTGTCCATTCTTGCAGGAACATCAGATGTTAGGTGTTGACCTCTGCTATATCTTTCTGTGTGTCACCAGACTCCTTTGTGACCGTCATTCGGGGAGTGTGTGTGTGTTTGTGTATACCTATATGCACATATAAATGTGCAGTCTCCTGCTGCCTCTCCATCAAGGTCACATCCCCTTGTGGGCAGAGACCGTGTCTTCACCTTCAATCGGAATTCTCCTGATTCCCTCTCAGCTCTAGTCCAAACATTGCCCACAAAGAGCCTGGGTGATACTCACCAACTAACCCCAAGGTCCCCTCTTTCCCTCCCAGCCTTCTTGTGCAGTGGTGACCACGCTGCCTCAGGTGCCATCCCAACACCTTGGGGCCCTATTCCTACTGTGTTATCACAGGCTGCATCACCAGCAAGCACTTGCCAATGTGATGGAAAGAATTATCTACTTTTCACAGGCTCATAAATACCTCAACAAAAACACTTCCTCCATTTGCCACTGGACTTATTGACACTGGGGAAAACCAGATATTCCTTAGCAAGCAGATGCTAAGAGGAGTTCTTTGTGGGATGTGGTTGGTAATAATTTAATTAGCCCAGCTTTTGGGGGTGGGGGAAGGTGTTAATTAGCTTTTGCTTAAAATACACCATCTCAATGGTCTCTCCTTCCCCACTCCCATCCCCTGGGTGAAGCCCCAGTTTCCCATCCACACTCTGCAGTTGGTCCCAGCCTGACCACTGCTATTATTACAGGAAAAGGAAATGCAAGAAGTTATTACTAGGTAGTCTCAGGTTATGACACATGCTGATTATGAGTCCTGTAGGTCCAAGAGACTGGGGTGGAGAGCAGAACCCTACAAAGAGTCACCCACAAACAGAGGCCTCCGAAGGACCACGAGGCTCTCAGGGGTCCCCATTGTGCTCCCTGAGGCTCCAGGACAGGACTCCGATTGGTTGAGGCAGAGGGCAGGAAGTTGTGGCTGGAGGCATCTCGAGGAGAGGCTAGACAAGGGGCCTCCCGCTCCTCAGGCAGAAGGGAAGAGGTCTCTCCAGGTGAGGCCGTCCCCCCGCTTCTTATCCAGCCACCGGCCACAGTTGAAGATGGTGGCCACGCCGGTACTGGTGTTGGTGACCTCCACCTTGTCCACCAGCCAGCCGGAACAGTAGCCGCTGCTGTCGTGCTCCAGCCGCACCTTGCGCAGCTCGCCCAGCTCCAGCGTCTCCAGGAAGAAGCGGTCGGTACTGCCGCGCTCAAAGAGGTTGCGCATCTTCTGTTTCAGCTCACGCTTGCCAGTGTCCCCATTGGCCCCAAAGATGGTCACAAAGACGTTGGCATCAGTGCCAGCCCCAGGCTCATAGCCCGTCGTCACGATGACCTCGTATTTGACAGACACCAGGCTCTGGATCTTGCTGGCAAAGCTCTCAGTGGTCTTGGTGACCTCAAATACCTTGAAGTACTTCCTCTTCCTCTTGAGGGGGATAAGGCAGTCGCAGCTGAAGAAGTACCTGGCAGGGAGGCGGGAGAGAGGAGGGGAGGGGCTCAGTGGATGCTGGCCCGGTCAGAGCCCCCAGTCCCCTGGTCATCCACAAATGAGCCCTTCCCCAGGTCACAGGATATTGGAGCTGGAAGTGTCCAGGGTAAAATGTGAGTGCAAGGTCTTGTTTTACTGAAATTCATAGTAGTGGGGCATCTCCATCTGGTTACTCCTTGATTCTTTTTTTTAGACAGGGTCTGACTATGTCACCCTGGCTAGAGTGCAGTGGCATCATCATAACTCACAGCAGCCTCAAACTCTTGAGCTCATGTGAACTTCAGCCTCCCAAGTAGCTGGGACTCCAACCATGCATATATATATATATACATACACACACATATACATATATACATATGTATTTATATATATAAATAAATTGGTGTGTACATATACATATATATAGATACATACAAGTAATATATACCTATAAAGTACATATATACACATGTTTATGTACATATAGACATTTATACACACACACACACATATAGATATATTTTTTGGAGGGATGGGGTCTCATTCTTGCTCAGGCTAGTCTTTTTTTTTTTTTTTTTTGAGACAGAGCCTCAAGCTATGGCCCCAGGTAGAGTGCTGCAGCATCACAGCTCATAACAACCTCCAACTCCTAGGCTTAAGTGATTTTCTTGCTTCAGCCTCCCAAGTAGCTGGGACTGCAGACACCCACCACAACGCCCAGCTATTTTTTGGTTGTGGTTGTCATTGTTTGGCAGGCCTAGGCTGGATTCGAACCCGCCAGCTTTGGTGTATATGGCTGGCGCCTGCTCAGGCTAGTCTTGAACTCCTGACCTAAAGCAGTCCTCCCCACTTGGCCTCCCAGAGTGCTAGGATTACAGACATGAGACACTGTGCCTGGCCATCCCTTGATTCTTCTACTCCTCCCCACCCCCACCACCTCTCACATTCCATATCCAATCACAGAACATCTATCTTTAAGATATACCCAGAACCAGCCCACTTGAAAATATTATCCAGTATCTCACTATCTCCTCAGCTGCTTCTCTGGTCCAAGTCATCATCACCTTTTACCTGGAAAATATAAAAAGCCTCCTGACTAGTCTCCCTGATTCTTGCCATCTCTGGCCAAATCTCTATATGGTGGCCACATGATGCTGCTGAGATAAAGCCAAAATACATCATTCCTCTGCCCAGAACCCTCCACTGGCTTCTAGGTCAAGTAAAAACCAAAGAGTTTGCAACGGCCTGAAAGACCCCTCATGACCAGAACTCTCTGACCTGTTGCCTGCTCTTCTTCCAGCTCACTCCACTCCTACCTGCTGACACCCTTGCTCCCTCATTGGGACTGATTCTTGTTTGCACCTGGTGTTGTCACCTTCAGAGGAAACTGAATCCAGAATGAGAATCCCAGGCAAAGCCAAATGGAAACGTGACTATAGAACACGTGCTGCCAAATCCCTCACTTGGCTGAGTTGATCTGTGAGTGTGTGTGTGTGTGTGGACTGCAGAGTACAAGGGGCAAGAGAAAATCCTCTACTGGAGAAGACACCAGAAGATAGCAGAAGCATAAGCAAGTCCAAGGCCAAGAGACATGGTCTTGGACCAAGAAGTCCCCCGCTAACCAGACCTTGCACATACCCAGTTTTAGCCTCTGGGTAATGGCAGTGAGCCTAAAAGGAAGTCAGAAGGCAGTGAGAAAATACTGCACAGGGAATTGACCCCAGGCCTGCCACCTACCACCTATGTGACCTTGGACAAATCATATCCCTTACCAAGATCTTGATTTTCCCATTGGCAAAGCTAGAGGTTTGCACTGAACAATTGCTGTGGTTCCTTCCCCTCCAATTTGTTAATATTTTAACAGTGTTAGAAATAAGCAGCCATGGGACTGGGTAAGGACTTCAGGAATGCAGTACTGAAAGGGTGTGCCCAATGGTGCAAAATCAAGCCCTATTTTAGATGAAAATTCTCAGCAGCAAAAAGAACTTGTTTTTCTGCATGTTTATTCAACACAGGGCTTTGCATTCTTACATCACATTAGCTTCCACAACAACCTAATCGTCATCCTCCCATTTCACAGAATGGAGAACTAAGACTTAGAATCGAAAAGTCATTGTTTAAGGTGACCCTGAACCAGGGCCTCCCTGGCCTCTGAAGAATAAGCCATTTAAAAACACCCCACAGGAAATCCTTATTGTTTTGAGATCTTCATTCCTCTAATTTGTCACTTGATAAATTTGGATTGTTGTTACATACCACAATTTCTTAGAGGGGGATATACTTGCATTTTTCTGTTATAAAATTATTTTAAAATGTATTTCTTTATGTATATGCCCACATATACATACTTCTATATAAATGCACAAACCATCTGATCATATGCATGCTTTTTTAAATGCACTTTTTTTTCCTGCTTCCCTTTTGCTTGGCTCTATCTCCTACTTTCTTTTTCCTCTCTACTTCAGCACCCCGTCTCCTCAGATAACCCATGCAACAGTTGAGGGCGTAGCCTGCCAAATCTCTCTCCATTTCACCCAACTCTGCACAGAACCACATATACATAGACATATGGGAATGTCAGTGTTCCCTTTACAAAACGGCATCATATAAGACATGTTTTCTCGTATCTTGCTTTTCTCATTTAACAATACTTCCTGGGAATGGCTCCAAGTCATCTGGTATGCATTTAATTCATTATTTTTGAGGGCTGAAAAATATTCCCTGGTGTAGATAAGAAAATGTTCTCTAATAGATATAATAATATCACCAAAATGTGGGCCTTAAGGATAAGGACCCTATAGGGCTAAGGCTGTAGCTGGAGAAGGATACAGAGAATAATGAGCAAAAAGAAACATATATGTTTAAAACCACATATAATATGAACATACACGAATCGTGTGTATGTGAGATATTAGAAAAATGCTAGAGAGCGTTAAGGTCATCAAGTTCTCACAGTAGGGCCATCTCTGATTATTCAGGCTCTAGGGAAGTTTTACTTTCTTTTTTGTACTTTTCTGTATTACTTGAATTGTTATAATGCTTATGTATTAGATATACTATTGCGGTAAAGCAATAAAGGTGTTTTAGGTTTTTTTTTTTTTTTTCCCTGTTGCTCCATTTAGTTTTAGTCTTTAAAATAAAGCAAAAGTATTTCCATTTTCTTAGTTGTAAAAATAAAGGCCTCTCTGTGCTTCTCTCCACTGAAATCCTAAGGATATTAGTGACAAACAAGAACCTATCAGAAAGGTAAAAAGCAAAAGAAGGGTTGGAATTGGAAAAGGTTAGAAGGTGGAAATTTGGAGGTTATTGCGTTTTTCAGAGATTGAGATTGAATTCATGAGAATTCAAATGTGGTTAATGTGGCAGTTGGGAAAGAGCCATGGATGCACCAGTGTTAGGTGAGTGGTGCTATAACGTAAAATGTAGGCGCCTTCCAGGACAAAGCCGTGTGAATTGCCACCATGATGAAACACAGTATTTCTGGAAGAGACACGTTTTATCATTAGAGACTATAGATAGGCTTGAGACCTATGCAGGCAGGGGTGGGCTGAGGCATAATTCTGAGAGCCCCCAAGACTGAACCCCCTGCTGTACCCTCCCCAGACTCTAGAGAGTATCTAGCTCTTTTCCCAAAGGAGCTCGAGGCACAGATTAGTAAGGGGCAAAAGCCTAAGACCACATGGCTGACCAGGTGACAGCTCTAGTATCCAGGGCCTTTTGCCTCTCTGCCTTCCTGAGACGGGAAGGTGCCCGGTGGTGCTGAGAGCTCTCTCTCACAGCCAACGCTGTGGGCTTTTAAGAGATGGGTAACTCAAGGGTGACTTTTATTTTATTTTACTCTGGGGGGGCAGGGGGGTTTACAGAGGAGCTATATCAGCAGCCACAATCCCTATGGATGGGAAACAGTACAGAGCAACAGAAGGGGCTTTGACCTGGCCCTGACTTAATGAGTGAACCATTCTCTCTTCTGGCTGATCTCCCAGCTCTCAGGTCCTATCAGCCATGCCCAGCAACTCCTACAGGATTGATTGTACTCAGGTTGGATTTTGTCTATAAGAACTGCAAATAACTGCACAGCCCAGGAGGGAAGCTGCTTTGGACTGAATTGTGTCCCTCTGCGCCAAATTCATATGTTGAATTGGGGAAAACTGGAACCCCCAATGTATTTGGAGATGGAGCCTTTGAAAAACACTTAGATTTAGATGAGGTCATGAGAGTCAGGCCCTCAGGATAGGATTAGTGCTCTTACAGGAAGAGGAGCGCTTTCTTTCTGCCATGGAAGGACATGTCCGACTGCCTACAGCACAAGAAGAGAGCCCTCACAGGACGCAACCATGCAGGCACCTGATCTCAGACTTCTAGTCTCTGGATTTGTCAGAAATAGATCAATGTTGTTTAAGCTACCCAGTCTCTGGTGTTTGCTATGGCAGTCTGAGAGACTAGGACAGAAGTTCAGAGGTCGGAACCCTTTCTTGCCTAATTCCCAAAGGGGAAGGTTTTGAAGTCTGGGGCAGCCAAATGTAGGGACTTGCAAGCCATAGGACGAACCTGGACAGACACTACTTTGAGATACCTGGTCTCCCAAGGGCCAGAGTCTATAGCCAAGCAACCCACCCACCTGGATCCAGCAGCCTGCACCTGGCTGCTGCTTCTATGTGGGCAGTGGCCACTTGCTCTGGTGCAGGAAAGGCTCAGAGGTGTGGAATGAGCAGAGCCTAGGGAGAGGGTATGGAGGGGTGAGGGGCTGGCAGCGGTTCTGGGTGGGACACCCCATTAAGCCTGGCCATTTGAGCTGAGCACTTGGCTCTCATTTACTCTTCTGTAAGCCTTGACCTTGGCTTCCCCTCACCACCCCTCCCTGGTTTTTTCTCAGTATTTTTTATTGCCTTCCAAAGCCTCAGGGTCCTTTCTGGCTTCTAGGGTGGTTACCAAGTGCTTTTAATTAGACAAAGTGATGGCTGTGACTGTGTTGCCCAGGTAACTAAAACCCTTAATCCTGCAGCAATGCCTGAGTCTCCAGAAGACCTTGACAGTGAAAATGCGGAGCCCTTATCTGGGGCACTGGGAGACAGGTGGGCCATTGATCATCCCAGCTTGTCTCTGGTCTCTACTCTGCCTACACGGATGGTGGGTTTCACTATGGCTGTGTGAACAGCAGGCTTTGAAACTATATTTGTCTGTTGTATAGAGTGAGGAAAGGAGAAAGCAAGGAAAGTCTGCTGTCAAGCTCTGTTTGACTTCCTTAGCCTTCTCCCAAGGAGCATCTCAAGAATTCCAAGGCTGTGTGCACTCAAGGTCATCTGAGACTATCCCCTGCCTCTGGTGGCAGACGCATAGTTCAGACAGCTTCAGAACAGTGTACCTGCCTCTTCTTCTCCTGCCTTATCGGCCTCCTGACTGGCATGACCTGGGCCCTAAAGGGAACACTTCCCCACACTCTGTCCTCTTATACTGAGAAGCTCAAAACATACACATTGCCATACTCCATCTCGGTGATAGTGATGGTCTTGACGTGCCAGACCAGCTCTCTCTTGGGGATGAACCGGTCCTCCCTGGCGAGATGGCCCACGCAGAGGGAGGTAATGTCCCCCAGGTAGACACTGTCAAACTCGAATGTGTCTGTGGTCCCCCTGCAGGAACCAAAGGTGTGGCCAGTGAGCTGTCCTTGCCCACTGAAGCCAGTAAGCATTTATTGAGGGTGCTGCTGCATCCTGGGGCAGGAGAATGGGGAGAGGATGGCAACAGGATCTGCTGGTACTCCTGTGTTCCTCAAGGGATTCCATCTATTTTTGGAACAAGACAATCGCTATTAAAAATCCCTACTAGCTGCCTGATCTCAGTAACAAGAATGGTGATATCATCTCATAGGATGGAAGTGGAGGAGGGTGAGGCTCTGGAGGTTGAGCTGGCGGGGTGGTGAAACTCAGAGCAGAGGGAGGAGACAGGGAGAGTCTCCAGAAGTGGACTTACCCTAGCAAAGTCCTGGAATGGGGAACAGTAGCATGTGGAGGTGCAGATATTTCTGAGGGGAATGCAGACATGGGTGGAGTTCATATCCAGTGAGAGAAATGGTGATGGAGAAGGGGGTGGTGCAGGCAGTCCTTGGTGTCTATAAATGTCTGTCTAAGTGCCCAGACTTTGTTCTTAATGTACAGGGAATGTGAAGAAAGGGTTGCTATAAACTGAATGTGTACCTTTCCCAAACTCATGTGTTGAAACCTAATCCCCATTGTGATGATATTTGGAGGTGGTGCTTTTGGGAGGTGAATAGGTCATAAGGGTGGAGCTTTCAGGAATGGGATTGGTGCCCTTATATAGGAGGCCCCAGAGAGGTTCCTCTCTCCTTCTTTTATGTGAGGACACAAAAAGATGGTCACCTATGAAAAAGCAGGCTGACCTTCACCAGACACTGAATCTGTTGGTGTCTGAATCTTGGATTTCCAGCTACCAGCACTGTTGTTTCCAACCCACTCTGCCTAAGGAATTCTGTTAGGGCTGCCTGGAGAGATGAAGACAAAGGCTTAGTGGTGCTGAGGGGGAGGTGGAGATTATGTAAGCAATGCTGGAGGTAGCAGGGAGATGGGGTGGGCATCTTCTCAGTTCAGAGGTGGCTCTGATGGAAGGAGGTAAGGGGATGATGTACACGGATGGGGGATCATGTCTGCAGGGAGCAGCACTGTCTCACCACAGAGTGAGCTGTCATTACATGTAGTTCCTCTTATAAATTGCCTATTTCACCCCCCAGGAGCTTACCCAGTATTGGCACACAGCAAGTGCTCAATAGTACTTGCTGGTTAGGCCTATTTGTATTTCTACGGGTCCCACCCAAAGGGGAGCTTTTTGGGTGCCCCTCTCTTACCCACCCACCCAGCCCCAATCACCCATTGGTACCCCTCTTCCTACTTCCTAAAGGCCCGCTGTCTAGAAGAATTTTCCACCAGAAACTCTTTGGATCGGTTCTTCCTTCCCTCCAGGATGAGCCAGACATTCTCCCTGGTTTCGCCTCCATTGCCCGTTTCTATGACGATCTCGTAGGCTGTAATAGAGGGGAGGGGTGGGTCAGCAGAGGGGAGGCAGAGCCTACCATCAGGGTAGATGCACAATGGTCACTCCTTCCAGCCTTCATTGGCCTTTGGGCAAAGCCTGGGTGTGGGGGATGCAGGACTAAATCGCCACAATTCAAGTGCCATAAGCAGAAGCTGCCCAGATTCTGGGGTGATCATTCCCACTTCATTTATAGTAGCAACCTCTTTGCAGGCCAATATGGGAGTTAGTAGGAAAGCAGCAGGAGCTGGGGATGAACACTCAGGGGGACACAGGGTCTGCTCTCAGTAATGGGCTGATCCCCAGAGTCGCAAACTGAAGATTGTATGCCAAAAAAAGAAAAAGGACAGGTGGGGCCTGCTACAAAAAGCAAAGAGGAAAGACCCAGACAGGCCAAGGACCCCAGGAAAACTGGCTCTGGCAAGCAGTTTCACTCCCATCTTTGTCTCAGTTGTCACTCTGCCTCACATTGGCCTTCCCTCAATTGTGTGTGCACATCAGGCATTCACTCAACAATTGTTAGGTGGGTGCCAAGTGTCAGGACTGGACTAGACTAGGGATCACACTAGAAATCAATCAATCTCTTGCTCCAGAAACAAACATGGACTATGCCAAAAACCAGAATGTGATGGATGACCTTGCAACAAAGGACCAAAATACTATGGGATGAGATGAAAATGTGGCTGGCAGGTTCCCCTCCACCTCCTCTCCCAGTACTCACTCCAGCCACTCTGCTCCCTAACTGCTCCCAGAGCACTCAGGCAGCTCCTGCTTCCGAGCCGCAATGATGGGTCCTTCTGCCTGAAGTGACTCCCCTTTCCCTCTCTCTCCATCTTCAGTGGCTTGACTCACCCCCTCACCTCCTTCTCAGGGAGGTCTACTCCACAAACCTAATTAAAATTGCAGCCTAATTCCCCTTGCACTCCTAGTCTGCCCTACTTTGCTCAATTATTTTCTGTTGTCCTTATAACCTTCAAACCTGCTATGTAGTTTATTTATCCATTATTTTATTGTTGATTGTGTTTTCCCCCTCCACACTTGAATGTAAGCTCCATGCAGGAAGTGGCCTTCATTTTGCTCACTGGCAGAATCTTAAGTGCCCAGAACAGGGCCTGGCACACAGAAGGCACTCAGTAGACATTTATTGCATGAATAAATGAATGAGCAGGCTAATCACAGGAAGCTTCAAGAGGGAGGTGGCATTTGAGAATTGGCAGGAAATGGAGGGATGTTCCAGGCAGAGGAAAGAGCATAAACAAAGATACCAAGGGGGTGTGACATGTGATCCAGTCCTGTTCCCTGGGACCAGGCCAGGGATAGAGCTGGCACATAGGAGGACACTGTACATATTTGTCTGGAGTGTCCCCATAGATATACCTTTCACTGCAGTACACCAACTGTCAAGGGTTTGGGATTCTGGATCCAAAGGGGGTGGTTCTGTCTCTGTGTCTTTATCTCGGAGAAATGGTAAAGAAAATCAAGAGAAGAGATGGCCCTGTCTGCAGCTCAAGGTCATGCCAACCCCAGCCCCTCAGCAGCCCTCTGCCTTTGTGACTTCATTCCAGAAGGATCTCTGCTACCTGGAATCGATGGAAAGAGCAAAGACATGGGCAGCCCCCGAGAGAGGAAGAGATCCAGAGAGGGCACAGAACTTCTGCAGGAGGGAGGGCTCTGCAGACCCATTCCCATTCCAGCCCAGGCACGCCAGTGCACCGGGGAAGGGAGCTGTACCCTGCTGTCCTGTGCTCTGTGAGAGGCTAAGGTCTGTCCTGCAAACAGACACTGGTAAATTCAAAGGGGATCCTGGGTGTGGGTAAGGAAATGGTTTGTCAGCCCCAAGGAAGGAGGCAGGGAGCTCAAAGGAACCTGCAGGTCATCATGAGTGACTCAAGTAGGAGCCGGGAGAGATGGTGCAGATGGGATGTACTGTGTGGACTAGCAGATTCCTTCCTGATGGTCCTGAGGATGCTGTGAAGTAAGGAGTTTAGGGTCTTTAGGCAGATTAGAAACGAATGTTGCCAGTTGTACTGGTGCCAAGGGTCTTTTGAAAGGAAGCTTCCAGCAGCATATTTTCACCTTGCCCTCTTTCACTGGTCAGTAAAAAGGTGGAATGTGAGACTCTGAACTTTGTTTGCAGGGTGCTGGAAGGAAGGGGACAGAGGAGGATCAGGGACCTGGAAAGATGGGGCAGGTAAGAGTGTGGTGTCCAGTCTAACAGAGGTCAATGTGTGGCTCAGCATAAGGCCAGCACACCCAAGGAAAGGCCCAGCAATCACATGAAGAAAGAAGAACATGGGGTCACTGGTGTGAAGGGGCCACCAGCAAAGCATAAATGGTGGTGTGAGTGGCAGGATGGAGGAGGGGTGGACTACAGGCTTTGTGCTGGGCATGGCATCTGCAGAGAAAAGAACAGGCAATGCTGGACGCTGAGAGGGGCTGGGCAGGCGCAGAGAAGATCCAGTAACACTGTGAGGAGTTGCAGAACAAACTGCAGGGGCGCGGGATGTCCAGGGAGGAATGCCAGGAGGTGCACAGCGGGCTCCTAGTGGGCATTTGGAATTCACCGCATCGTGTTTCAGGACCAGTGTTTATTCTTGGGACTTGTTGTTTGCATGGGCGGAGAGCTCTGTGCCCTTCCACTGAGACTGTGACATTGGCTGGGGCTGCCCACAGCCATCTTCCCATAGTGGTAAGAGTCTGTACTGAAATGCAGGTGACACACTGAGGAAAACAGAGAAGTGAAGAAAAGAGGGACTGACATGTACTAAAACCACAGGAGACAGCCAAGTTGTGGCTAGAGTCACCTAAGACATTTAAGTTCTGGGAGCCAACAGATCCCCTTTTTCTGGGGCCAGTTTAGGTTTGGGTTTCAGGCGCATACATCCAGACTACTCTTGAAATTTTCTGTTTGACCCCACTGGGACTACAAAAGGATGAGAGCTTGAAGATTAATTTTCTTTCTTTTCTTTTCTTTTTTCTTTTTTTTTTTTTGAGGCAGAGTCTCAAGCTGTCATCCTGGGTAGAGTGCCATGGTGTCACAGCTCACAGCAACCTCCAACTCCTGGGCTTAAGCTATTCTCTTGCCTCAGCCTCCCAAGTTAGTGGGACTACAGGTGCCTGCCACAACGCCCAGCTATTTTTCTTTTTTTTTTTTTTTTGGTTGTATTTATCATCATTGTTGTTTGGTGGGCCTGGGCTGGATTTGAACCCACCAGCTCTGGTGTATGTGGCTGGCGCCCTAGCCACTTGAGCTACAGGCGCCAAGCCAAGAATGGATTTTCTAACAGACCTGCCTGGGGGAGCAGTGAGTGCTTCCTTCCTGACCAGGAAGCTGGCTGTGTTTGGATGGGAAGTTGCAGATAAGGCTGACTGGACAGCCCGCAAAGACTCTAAGAGTGGAGGGTAAGGAAGGGGGAGGGCTGTAAAGAGGAAGGCTTTGTTCCTACGGGGGGATGTCCCAGGATGGGGTGTATATGTGTGTGTGCACATGCACGCAGGAGCATGTCATCTTACTGTCTAGGACTTATCATGAATCTCTGGCAGATATTAGTATTGGGATGCAGATATTAGTATTATTTAAAGATTGCCAATGGTTTTCAGCTTTGGCTGCATACTGGAATCACCTACAGAGGCACATGCTTACAGAGGGCTGACAGCAGCTTCTAGAACTGCTAACAAGAGTTGGGGGTGAAGGCAGAGAACAGGAGGCTAAAGGAGACAGGGAATCATTCAGTCCGGAGTCTAGCATGCCCAATAGAGATAAGACATCTCAGGGCAGTTAGATGTGTCATGTAACATTTCCAGTTTTTGTTTTCCTTATCTATCATACAGAGGTGTGGATTTGCATTTTCTCTACCTCATGGAGTGAGATTTGGGTTTCCAGGTGAACTTAATGAGAACACAGTTGTGGACTGCTTTTAAGAATCTCTGTTCAAATACAAGAGGGTGGGGTGGCACCTGTGACTCAAAGGAGTCCGGCACTGACTCCATATACCAGAGGTGGCGGGTTCAAACCCAGCCTTTGCCAAAAACTACAAAAAAAAACAAAACAAAACAAAACAAAACAAAAAACAAGAGGGTGTTTGTCCTCATATGCTGGACACCCTGAGGGGCCCTAGGGTTAGTGATGCCAGAATCTAAGGGCCATGGGGGCAGTATTTCCATTTTATTCATTGGTGTGGCCTAAGAAGTCAAATTAAGGCCTGGCACTTGCAGGTGATGAAAATGGCTTTGTCACATGGTTAAATAAAGGTAGCTGAGGGTTGGGATGTTCAGCTCAAGGTCGGCCTCTGACTCTCCCCAGGCTGAGCCTCCTTCAAGGACACAGGTGTGCCTGTCCATCCCCTTCAGAGGGCGCTGCTCTGCCCTCTGCAGTCTCCCAATACAGACAGATTGGTCCAGGCCCTCTCCTCACCTCTGTGCCCTGCCCTGTCCCCAGCATGCACGTATTCTTCCAGAACTAACACAAGTGTCAGAGAAGAGAACAGGTAATGCAGCGTACACTGAGAGGGCCTCTGCAACCTCCTGCCAACTCAAATTTGCAGGTCTTGGCAGCTGTTTGGCAGGAACTCTGGGAAACAGACTTAGTGACTAAGCTCCACACCTTACGAATCTCTCTTTCCTGAATGCCAATTGCCTGAGGAGCCTCTATTCTTAACCTTGGCACTTACGTGAAGGGTTTAAGGTTGTCCCTCTAACTAAATTGTAAGGCTGCAAGGACAAGGACTGCATCTTCTTTCATTCACCAAGCACCAACTAACTGAGCAGCCACTAAACCCATTGCCTGAGCAGCTGCAGAGGGCTGTGGACATGAGTGCTGCTGCCCCTGACCTGTGGGAGCTTTCGGGTGTATTGAGAGACTGACACATGTGCACAGGTCAATGCAAATAAACCAGAGGCCACAAATCAGTGTGTATCATTCAGAGCATCTAGCATAAAACTGGGCACTCAGTAACTCCTCAGGAAGTGTAATTACACAAGTTGGGAGTTTAGCTTCTGAATTAGGGCAGGAATTTCCATACAGCGAACTTGGCAGATGGGCACTTGGCTCTTATTTGAATATTCCTGGGAATGTAATGGTTACCACCCCTCAAGGCAGCTAATTTCATCGTTGGACAGTTCAGAAGGCATGGCAGAGAGGAGTGTGGGTGGCTGGCTTTCCACCAAAGATTCACACGTCCATTCCATGGTCTACAGTGGTCTTCTAGAGGGGCTGCCCAGCCAGGGACTACATTTCCCAGGTACCCTTGCATCTGGTAGTGCCACATGACTAGATCTCACTAATAGGATGTGAGTTCATGTGTTAAGCAGGTAGGGGATGTGCCTTCTCCATGCTCTCTTTCCCTTCTGCAAAATATGTGGAAGCTACATGTTGGAAATGACAGACACAGATGGAAAGAGCTTGAGTCCCTAAATAGCTCCACAGAAGACTTCCCACCAAATACCCACACCGGACTGTCTGTTAAAGGAATGAGAAATAAATGCTGTCCTAAGACACTGAGAATTGGGGATTTACCTCTTACTGCAGCTAGTATTGCCTTAAGGACTGTGGTTAGAAAACTCCTTCTTCACAAAGGCTTATCTGCCTTTGATAAGCCTCCTTCCGATCTGGTGGGCCCAGACACTGGCATCTGTGTTAAACACACATCTCCCTAGGATCAATTACTCTTTCCCTTTAAACATCCCTTGAGAAAAGGACAAAAAGAGAGTGGCTGAAGGAAAGACTGGCTCCCCCTGCATTCTATTTCTAGGAAGCCTTGATTAGGCATCAATCAGATAGAGTCCATGATACAAAAATAAACCAGAGAGGGCTCTACACCAAAGCATCCAGCCCAGCCTTCAGGTCAGGATAAGCCTGTCCCCAGTGGGTGTTCCTGCTGCTTCATTAGTCTCTGTGATTCAGGACCATGAGTTGGTACCAGTATCTTGGAAGTTCCAGGTTTGATAAGCAACATTTAGGGTGCTTACTCATGCGTCTCTCCACATTATTTCCTGCATTGGGCATCTGACCTTCTCCAGCTGTAGCAATGTCTTCTCATTCAGACACCATTTCCCGACTCCCCCCTGAGCCAACACTCTCCCCACATACTGGTCTCTTCCAACTCATCATGGATCTCATTGTTGGCACAGGCAAAGTCGCGGACAGTCTGTCTATCACCCTCGCTCTTGGAGAGCCAGCAGTCACACTGGAAGCGGAAGGTCTCATCACGGGAGTTGTCCTTCACATCGATATAGCTCAGATGCCAGCCAGGAAATATCCCTGTGGAAAAGACATCGTGAGGATGGAGTTGCATGCGCCTTCCCTCTCTTTTCAGACTTCCACCTTCCCCCAGCCCACTGGCTGTGTGGCCCTGGACAAGTCCTCTCTCTGTCCTCTCTGGGCCTTGATCTCCTTGTTGATGAAAAGAGGGTTTGGGTTCAGTGGTCTCTGAGGGCTCCTCCAGCCCAGAGGATATAATACTGTTTGCAAAGCCCTTAACTTGGGGTTCATGAACACTAGAGGATTTGTGTATGGGGTTTAAGAAATTGAGAAATTGTGCTATAGTTATATGTAGCATGTGAACATTTTACCAGGAAGAGGCTCACAGCTTTTATAAGATTCATAATGGAGGTCTCTGACCCAAGAAATAGCCCTTTTTGGAGTTCTCAAAGGTGAAGGATGACCTTTATTACTTCTGACACTAAGATTCATCTAGCTCATGCTGAATAGCCTTCCAGAATCAGTTTAGATATCAACTCCTTCAGAGGCCTTCTCTGATGTCCCCCAGCTGGCTGTTATGCTGGCGTCAGGTGTCTTGCATGCTCCTGTAGCCCCTTGCATCTGCCCTGTCCACACACTGACCACTTTGTGTTGACGTTATTCATATGCGTCTCATCCCCCAGACTGTCAGCTCTCGAAGGCAGGGACTGGGTCTTCCTTTTTTTTGTGACCTTAAGGCCTAGCATTGCAACTGGCAGGTACTAGTTGCTCGATGAACAACACATAAAAGAAGGTGTTAGGACTCCGGGACCTCAGCTGAGCTATTCAACAATCATAGCAGGAATCAGACGAAGCTGCTGTCTCTTTAGGTATGTTTCTAAATTTGACACATCTTGGCCTAATATTGAATATACAGCTGCCTCTGCAGAAATTGACAGGGTTTCCCTATCGAGAAAGGATCGATGTGCTTTTGCTGTGACAGCCGCATGCTATTTACAGCATGCACTGGCTCATTTACTCTCCACTCTTCAAAGTCCTTTAGAACTCTGAAAACCTAAGGGCCACATGTAGGAGGAAATCCCAGTGGTCTGGCAGGTTAGGGTGAGGATACTTGCTGCCCATAATAAGTGTACAAGGCAGTTCCCTGCAGGGAATGCAAGGATGTGCTCTGCTCCCACCCCTTGTCTTGTCATGCCACCTGAGGCCGAGGGATCATCCCCGGTGTACCCACCAAAAAGCTTTCCTCTAGGATCAGGCAACGCCCAAAGCAACAGGGTAGACGGACCTTGCTTCTGGTCTCATTGTCTTAAAGCACAAAGAGACACACAAAGATGGACACAAACTTTAGTTGCCTGGATTGCAGGGGGTAGATGTCAAGGCTTGTGAGCAGGGAATATACAGTGGCAGCTACAGTACAGCATTTCCCTATGTCAAAAAATGTACTTTCTGAAGTGGAAAACAGTGAGTGGCAAACAAGCTGAATTTTACAATACTTCTATTGACTTTAACAGTGCTGAGTTATTTTGTCAATCGACTTGTTTTTTACCTCAATAAATCATTCTACTTTTCTACCTTAGAGCCTGTTCTACTTGTAAGTTTGCAAAATGGCAGCTTTCTGAGATGGTTCCTGATAGTATCATGAAACTGACTAAACTATTTAGCAAGCCTCAGTGCATTCAGTCTGCAAATGATGCAGATAAGACCTATTCAAGCAGTGCTCAAAGACATCTAGAATGGGACATAGAAAAGAGGAGGCAGGTAAAGAGGAAGGCAAAGAAAAAGAAGACAAGTTGTTGATCCTATTGGAAGACATCCCAGATGTCCTATTGGGAGAGATTATTTGTCCTCCCCATACCATCCATCCACACCCCTGCATGTGTTTGTGTGTGTGTGTGTGTGTGTGTGTGTGAGAGAGAGAGAGAGAGAGAGAGAGAGAGAGAGAGAGAGAGAGAGAGAAAAGGAGATGGAGGGAGCAAGAGAGAGATTCTAGTATCCAGCTCTTACCCAGTTCAGCTACCACAGACTCTGAAGTTGGGCCCCAGCATCTGTATTCTCAAAGCTGTCCAGTTGGCCAGTTGCTTTCAATGTGTGGCGAAGGCCGCATCATAATCCCCTCAAGCACTTGTTAAAACACAGATTATTGGGCCCTACTCCCAGAGTTTGTGATTCAGTATGTTTTGATGGTATCCAAGATTTTCTATCTCTAACCACCTCTAACTAGCTCCCAGGTAACATTGCTGGTCCTAGAGCCACACCGTAAGAACTATTGGTTTAATGTACCAGGCCCAGAGTCAGAGGGTCTTTCAGCCATCGGAAATCAATGGGAATTTCAAGTGTGTTAGTGTGTGCATGAGTGTGTGAGTGTGTTGTGGAGCAGGATGACATTTACTTGGAGAGCTGGACCACCTTGAGATTGTTTATGATACTAGAAAGCACAGTTCATCTTGCTCTATACCCTAGCCAGTCTCACTACTTCCTGGGCTCCAGGTGGGGCGGTGACAGAGAAAAGCAGTGAGCTGAGGGGAAAGGTAGATTCTAGGGTGGCTGTTACTTTATACCCAGATAATTCATTGCTCTTGCTGTTTAGATCGAGACAGAGAGATGAGGCATTGCCTTAATGACCTGTGGAAGGCTTCCTCTTTCCCCACTGTGTACCCCTGTCCCTCATCCTCTGAAAGGATGGTACTGTCTCACCCCATCCACAACTTTCTTTTCAAGTTTGAGTTCTTCAGAGAAACTTCTTTCATGGTAAACAGTAGGCTAAACCTAACTCCTTTGCCATGAAAGAAGCTTAATCCTCAGTTTTGTGCTCACTGCTGGATCTATTCACCTTGTTTTGAAAATGTTGGGTAGGATTGGCAGGGGTCTTAACTGCAACTTTTTCCCACTAAGAACCTATCAAACACAAAGCTGGGAACAGGCAGCTCAGGGCAGCCCAGTGTCACATGGCTGATTTTTGTTGGTGAAGATATCAGGATAGCAGATAGGTAGATGGACCCACAGTTTAGTGAGATGGCGACATCCTTCCTGGCCCTGGTGGACCAGTGGGGAACCATCTGAAATCAACCACTCGAGAATCCATTTGTTTTCAAAGTCTCCTCTTTTAGGTTTCTACTTCATAATTTTATACAAAGATAGCAAATGCTCCACACTGTTTGATACCTTATCTTTTTACTCACAGACAGCCCATGTCAGAACCAGAATATAAATATTGACCTCATTCTTTTGCATAGTTGCCTGGTATCCCATCGTATGCTCATACCACAAATTATTTACCTTGCTGTTGTGGATGGATAATTAGTTGGTCTCCAGACTTTTACTGCTATACTCAATACTATCATTAATATCCTTCTATATGCACCACATTTAAAATAATAAATCATATTTTGTCATTTCTCCATGTATTAATAAAACCCTCAGATGGCTCCCCATCATTGTCACAGTAAAGTACCAACTGCTCAGCAAGGACTGCCAGGATTGACATGATCTAGTGCTTTTCCACTCCTCTGATCTCATTTCATACTTCTCGCAACTTCTCTTACTATATTCCACCCACACTGGCCTTCTTTTTATGCCTTGATATATGAAACCCTGTCTTGTCTTGAAAACTTTGCATTTACTCTTCTGCCTGTCTGGAACGATATTCCCCAGGCTCTGAGTGCTAATACTGTTTCATCACTGAGGTGTCAGATCAAATGTCCTGTCTTTGGGAAAGCCTTTGTTAACTGCCCTATTTGCAGAAGCTTCCTCATCCCCAATTACTTGCCATGGGTCACCATATGCCCTCTTCACAATCTGAAATAGTTTTGTTTTTGTTTTCTCATAAACTGTATTGTCTGTCTTCTTCCACTAGGTTGTAAACCCCATGAGAGAAGAAATCCTGTGTGATCTATCTATGACTATATTCCAGTGCTTGGAAAAATGCTTGGCATATTATTCAATAAGTGTCTTGTCTTTTCCTTTTTTTTTTTTTTTTGAGATAGTCTCATTCTGTTGCCCAGGCTAGCATGTGATGGCATCAACTTAACTCACAGCAACCTCAAAGTCCTGGGCTTAAGCTATCCTCTTGCCTCAGCCTCCCACGTACCTGGGACTACAGGCACCTGCCACAATGTCTGGCTAATTTTTCTGTTTTTAGTAAAGATGGATTTTACCTCTTGCTCAGGCTCATCTCAACCTCCAAGCTCAAGGGATCCATTTGCCTCAGCCTCCCAGGCAGCGAGGATCACAGGCGTAAGTCACTGTACCCAGCCTATTTTTACTTTCTAAAGTGAACTGTTAGTTCTTTATTCTAGTACAAACCACCAAAAATTCTTCTCAAGTAGAAAGATAATTCATTTTAACAAGTAACTCTTTTCTTAAAAATAACCTTTGGCATGCTAAGAGTTTATCTGGGTAACTTGTTTCTTCAGCAAAATCAATAGACAGTTTAAAGTAAGATGTAGAATAATCACAGAGCCCTAGCTATGGAAGAATATAAGGATCTAGTTGTTGTCTTTCCACAAGCTCTTTCATATATCCATTATCTAAGAGACTGCCCTGCGTGACATTCCGGGACTTGCAGTCTCAGCATATCCACCAAGCTGAACACATTATAATAAAAACCCCATGCCTCAGTTTCTTCACTTGTCCAATGTGGTGGTTAAAACATTATTTATGAGGTATTTTATATTTTTATGAATTTATGTTGCTCAAAAGAAAACATAAATTCATTTTGTGGCAAAAGAAATTCTTTATCTCACCAGGGTTTTAATTTAACCATACAAAGCAAGAAGAGCAAGACAAATTAGAAAATAAACACTCTGGTTATAATTTGTTCAGTGTTGTAAAAGCTATCTGGGTAATAGTAATTAAAGGGAAGAATGGATCATTTATCTTGATTTTCCTCTATGAACTATGTTTCACAGTAATCAAATAGCCTTAGGGGCATTTTTTTATATTACAGAAAAATTCCAGCTAGTAAGTGGATAAAAAATGACAGAATTAAAAAATCACCATTTGTAGCCCTAATTGATCATCACTAGATGAATCCATTAGATGAAGAGTTATGAGAAAATTTTACAATGGAGCAATCAGGCTGACTGCCCCATCTCCACGATTCAACGTTACTAGCATCAGTAAGACTTGGATATCTACGTACTCCATATTACATCAATTCATAGTATTTCCTCACTACATTTTATTCCTCACAAAATTTACTCAATATACAATACTGCAGAAATTTACATATATCCCATGTATTTCACAAACAGTATTGGGAACATTTGCTATGGAATAGACATTGAGTGATATAAAGAAATCATTGTTAAATGTGATAACAGTAGTGAGATTTTATAAGAAAAAGTCCATTTTAAAGAGAAAAACACATTAAATATGCTTGGGGGAAATATATGAAGTTTAGGATTTGATTTTATATCCTCCAGCAATCAAAAGGAAGTTAAGAAAGAAAATAAAAAGTAAAAAGGCTAAAGCTGATAAATCATAATAGTTGTTGAACTTGGGTGATGGGTATATGGAAGTTTATTACACTACTCCTTTTATTGCTGTACATGTTTAAAATTTTTCATAAATAAGAGATATCAGATAAACCAAAAAAATTTAATAAGGTAGCTTCTGAGAAGAGAAAATGCTATGCTCTGAGTTAATTAAACATTTGTAATTTGATATTACTTTAGGGATCCTTATCTTTGGGAGGAAGACACTCAAACAAAATGTATTTGTCTTCATAAATTTCTATGTATTTGGAAAAATTTTAAACTAATGTGAAAAAAGTGTGGTATAGAGAGAGCTTAAGGATATACTTAGCCACTTCGGCTTGCATTGATCTTTAAACTTACATTCCTTGAAGAGAAATTTACCATAAAGAGGAAACTGGGTACAGAATCTGGACTTCTCTGTCCCAACCACATGGGCTCAGTGGAGATACAACAATCTTCCTTTCTCTGGTGACCCTCAAGACCTATGAATGATATGATCCTTCTTTCAGATCCAATGTCTGGTTGGAGGGGCGAGGGCCCACTTCCCTGCCTTCAAGGGAAAGAGAATCACATCAGTGACTCAGGATCTTAAGTATAAAAGCTGTTATGGGGCCAAGGCAATCAGATAGGCTTTGGCTATTCAAGGTAGGGGTGTCAAGCTCTTTGGAGAGGCTGACATCTAAATGATAATAGTAGTATAAGCAAGAGTAGAACAAGTGATGCCATTGTAGGCTGGGCAAGGGACTTGAAGAGAAACTTCTCTGAAGAAGACAGGCACATGGCCTACAGACATATGAAAAAATGCTCATCATATTTAATCATCAGAGAAATGCAAATCAAAACTACCTTGAGATACCATCTAACTCTAGTAAGATTAGCCCATATCACAAAATCCCAAGACCAGAGATATGGAGAAAAGGGAACACTTCTGCACTGCTGGTGGGAATGCAAATTAATACATTCCTTTTGGAAAGATGTTTGGAGAACACTTAGAAATCTAAAAATAATCCTATAATTCCTCTACTAGGTATATACCCAGAAGACCAGAAATCACATTACAACAAAGATATTTTCACCAGAATGTATATTGCAGCCCATTTCACCATTGCTAAGTCATGGAAAATGCCCAGGTGTCCATCGATCCATGAAAGGTTTAATTAACTGTGGTATATGTACACCATGGAATATTATGCTGCCTTAAAGAAAGATGGAGACTTTACCTCTTTTATGGTTTACATGGATGGAGCTGAAACATATTCTTCTTAGAAAAGTATCTGAAGAATGGAAGATAAAGTATCCAATGTACTCAGCCCCACTATGAAATGAATTTATAAACACTCGCACTTCCATATGAATGCTATAACCCAACTACAGCTGAAGATGAAGGGGAAAAAAGGAGGGGGAGGGAAGAAGAAGAGAGAATATGGGTGGAGGGAGGGTAATTTGTTGGGATCACACCTATGGTGCATTTTACATGCGTACATGTTAAATCTACTAAGTGTAGCATATACATGTCTTAACACAATAACTAAGAAAATGCGGTGTAGGCTATGTTAGCCAGTTTCATGAAAGTATTTCAAATTGTATATAAAACCAACACTTTGTACTCCATAATTGCAATAATGTAAACAGGTATGATTTAATTTTTAAAAAGTTGGAGAAATATATGGAATTTACCAAAATAACTCCACCAAAAATAAAATGTTGGAACATACAAACTGGGTTACATAGGAATCAGTTCTTACTGCTCCATTCCATCATGAATCTAAATAACTGGTTTCAAAGAACTGTGAATATAATAGAAATATAGAACTAAAGAATGATAACCAAGCAATGCCAAAGATAAAGAGAAAAATAACTGCTCTTGAGTTTTAAGGAAAATTAACAAAAAGGAGAAGGAAAGAAAGGAAAATTTTAATTGTACACATGGTCTTCATCACCACCAGAGTCAAATGGTAGTATTAATATGGAAATTTTAAGTAAAAAAAAGTTGTTTTCTACAGTACAATACAGACAATGTGTCATTAAGTTCCATTTTTGCCTAAGTTATCCTGACTTGGTTTCTGTTGCTGGCAATCAAGAATGTCAAGTTATAAATATATGTAGAAACCATCCTTTCTTTCCTGTCATTATCAAATATTCTTTTTAAAAAAATACTGATTTATTGTATTCGTTCTTCATTTGCCTTTCAGGCCTCAAGCCACCATCGTTTGACTTACATTAATATCATTCCTCTGAAAGTATTGTGATAAAAAAAAAAAAAAGACGTAAAATTGTCAAATCCAACTGATACATTTTAACATTTACCTTCTTGGGCACCAGTGCTACATTTGTAAATAATCTAATCCTTTGTCTTCCATAAGATTACTGTCTAAAGATTTTTCCTCTACTTACTTGACCTTTCATTTGTGGTTTTCATTGTAAATTTCTTTCACAACCCCCACACAGGAGGTGTTCCCTATTAAGTGTGGACCCGATTTAATTTGTCACTACGTTAAGTGACTTTGGATAATTTCATCTTTTTTCATCTTTCCCCGGTTATTCCATATCAATAACAATAATCTTTCTTTTTATGTCTAAGTCTATACATGCAGAAGCTCATCAGATTTATTTACCTAAATGTCCTATAAGTACTTTACACTATGTGTCAAACTAAATTCATTCATCTCACCTTGCACACCAAGAACTGGCCCTATTCCCAACCATATTAACTATATACATGTGTACAGAGACATTCTACTAAGGGGGAAGGATTTAGTCTACATATTTTCCCCTTCTTATTCCATTACTGATTTGGGGTAATTTTTGTTAGCTTCTTAAATATTTTTCCCAGAATCTCTATTTCTATTCACCACTGACCTAGTTCTGACAGTCATTTTTCTTCCTAACAACTGTACTAGCTAACTGCAATATCTAACTAATCTCTTTGCCACCGCTTTTTCTATTTTCTTGCATTTCCCACAATCCATCCACAAGAAGCAGTTACTGAACAACAATAAGCCAAACATAAAACAATAACATCAAAGAAGCAGACTGGCAAGGGGTATGATAGGAAGGTGATATGGATTTAGACAGTTCATAGCTGATTGAATGTGAATAACTGAAACCAGTGAAAGGACAGTGGGGGGGAGGCAGAGGGTAAGCTACAAAAGCACAGACTGATTCTAGAACTCTAGATTCTTTTTTGATCTGTATACATATATAAAGATAAAGAGCAAATAATTCTTTATACATATGTATCAAAAGATTATACTCAAATATTTTTATAACCACTACTATAAACAAAGAAAAAATATAATTTTAAATTATTCATAAGAAGTTAGTTTTTTAAGACATAAAGAGTATTTAAATGTCTTGAAATAATCTCTTTTCCTCAGGGCAGGTTAGGCCAATGAGAATAACCATATGGTTTAACAATTGTTTCTACTTTATGTTTCAATGTTGGTTATATAGTCACTCTATACCCTCTTAGAGAGTATGAAAAATAGACTTTGGAAGTTTCTATTTGATTCAAGCCCTTTCCATCTGGTATGTGATTTTCTTTTTAAAGTTCAAACTAAACTAAGTTGCTATCTTACTCAGTTCAAAGGAAAAAATCAGAAAATATAACATTTTGTACTTTAAAGATGGAGACTTCGTAGTTCTTAAGTCATTCTTAATATATTTAAGAAACAAGATGAGAATAAAACTTATCATACAAAAAGGACAACTACTAGATGTAAGGAGTTTTGTAGTAGTAAGAGATTTTAAATGAGTATTAAAGCATGCAAAATATTAGGCAGTATATATCAGTCCTTTTATAAAAACCATTAAAGAAAGGGGATATGATATTATCATGATATTATAAAAAATCACTGAGTGATTCTATTCATATTCATCGCAACATGGTAGACTCAGTGCCTTGAATGATTCTTCTGCTAAAACAAAAATGATGAATATACTGGATTTATAAAAATTTATGACACTTACCATGCATAGAACTTATATATATATATATATATATAGTTAGTTTTACACACACACACACATGTGGTCATACATACAAATTAAATCTTCTTAAAACCATTAATGAGTTGCAAAAAAACAATAAGAATTTTTAAGGTTTTTAAGATCAGAGACTGAGGAAGCCAGAAATTCAGAGGTAAGTTAAGAAAATTTGAGTCACATCAAAGCTGGTAAAAATAAGCAGCTATTTTCACAATTGAATTAAAGTCAACTAAAAGCTACAGGAAGATAAAGCCCAAAGCAGTGCAGAAACTAACAGAACATAAAGTTGGTATGCAAACGCTACCATATTAATGTTAGGAAAACAAAATTGTCCTGCTCTTCCCCTGCTTATGTGATCCTCTCACAAATACTACCAGACAATAAAACCTTGAATAGAAGGGGAAATTTTCACACAAGCCAGCCCACATGAGAGGTAACAGTTTGAGTTTTTATCATGTAAGTATCATAAAAGCCTCTAATCAAGAATTTAGTTTCAAGTGGTCTTGAGCTGGTAATGCCAGCCTGTTAGAAATAAATCAAAACCTTCACAAGAGGAACCTCTCAGGATAGTCTATAAAAAATTCCTCTAGAGAAATTTCCAAGGAAAGTAAGCAGACCCCAAAATAAAAGAACCACCAAAAAGTACACAAAGAATACTTGGCATAGTAGGCAAGAGTCGACATGAATTATAGAATAATATAAAATGTTTTATGTACTAAGAAATAAAAAGAAGCCTTGAAAACATAAAAAAAGAAGGCTTTAAAAGAATCAAGTTAAAAAGAATATCATAAATAAAATCTTAAATTAAATGAATAAAATGCTGTAAAGTTAAAAACAGGAAAATTAATGTATGATTTTAGATAGTAAGATATTATTTGCCTCTAAAGAAAGAGTTACTGCTAAGAGGACAGAGATCATCTGTGTGCTAGAAATATTCTTGATTTTGATTCAGGTGCTGGTAACATGTATAGGTTTATATGATAAAAATGTATCAGGTTGTGCTAAATGTTGTGAATATTCCATATGATGCATCAGACTTCCATAAAAGTTTATACAAAAAAATTCAGTGAACGTTAACAAAATATTAGATATAACTGAAGAGAAAATTATTGAACTGCAAAACAAAATTAAATAAATTAACTGAAATGCCGGCCAGCGCGTAAAAGTTAAAAAAAAAAAAAAAAAAAAAAAAAAAAAACATGAAAGAGCATATAAGTGATAAGGAATACGCAGTACAAATGCAGAAAGGTCTAATACATGTGTGGAAAGAATGAGGTACAGGTTAATATTGAAATTGATAACACCAGAAAACTTGCAAAGCTCATAAAAGACTCCTATACTAACACTTACACTTACTTTAAAACACAAAGACTGAGAAGATCCTTAAAGAGGTAAAGAAAAAGGAAAAGAAACAAAATGGCAGTGTGTCTCCCAAAAGACCAATGAAAACAAAATCAGCACAACAGTATCTTTAATTGGCTAGAAAACTAAAACTATATATAAAGGACTGTGTACTCAGCAAAATATCTTTCTAAAACAGTGGTTCTCAACCTTCCTAATGCCGCTGCCCTTTAATACAGTTCCTGGGAGCTGCGACCCTCAGGCCAAGAACTGCTATTCTAAAAGAAAGGCAAAATAAAGATATTTTCAAACAAACAAAATTGAGGATTTCCTAACATGAGACCACACACACACACACACACACAAAAAAAAAGATTCTAAAAGATGCACTTCAGGCGGGATTAAAATGATCTGAGATAGAAAAACGATGACTGAGCTGTGAAAAAGAATGACGACTGAGGCATTAGTATAGGGGTTAGCAAATGTGGCACTTAAACAAATCCAGCCAACCACCAGATTTTATAAATAAATTTTCATGAACACAGTCATATCAATGTATTGGTATGCTGTCTATGGCTGCTTCTGCCCTACAAAGCACACTTGAGTAGTTAAAACAGAAACCACACAGCTGAAAAAACTGAAAGCATTTTCTATCTGGTACTTTATGATAAAGGTTTCCAGCTCTTGAACTAGTTGTATACATGCCAAATGTAAACGATTATATTATTAAATACTGATGATATCTTATGAAGTTTGTAAAAATGAAAGATAGATTTAAAATATATGAAAATAATAATCTGTTAATTTGGAGAAGGAATGAAGTGTTTTAAAGTGTTCAGATACAGTGTAAATAAATTAAATATACATCTTAATATTTTCAGAATGACAATTTATTTTGTAAAAGAGTGTCAATTTCTAAGATGAAAAGAAATAACAGTGAAAAAATAATTTCCAATATAGGGGATCGGATTAAAGATGGAGGTCGAGTAGCAGCTTCCCTGCAACTGGGCACAGCGAGTCTGGGGAGACAAGACTCCAGGCATCTCTGACCTTTGGGATCTTCCTATAAACATCCCTTTGAGGATACAGGGAGCCTGCAAGGGACTTCTGCACCCCAAGAGGATGACAAAAAAAGTGGAAACCTGGCAACTGGTTGCGTGTGTTCAATCGACCTAATCACACCGGAAACAGTAAGTACAAGCAGCAGTGAGACTGCAAACCAGAAAGGCCTTACCTGTGAAATGTTTTGGTGTTCTTGGACTTGGCACTCAGTTGAGCTGCCTTGGGGAGAGCTTGAGCAGGAGAGTGGAGAACGTTGGGCATAGTCTGTGGCCCCAGAATGAGCCACTGAGCTGGACGAAGT
>CAUYPK010071067.1:0-12948 GCA_963574355.1 Loris lydekkerianus | reverse complement strand
CAGCTCTGTGAGAGGAGTGTTAAAGTCCCCTGTTATTATGATATTATTGGATACCATATTGTGCAGACTGAGTAAGGTCTGTTTCAAGAATCTGGGAGCATTTAACTTGGGTACATAAAAATTTAGAATTGAAACATCTTCTTGTTGTATTTTTCCCTTTTCCAATATAAAGTGACCATCTTCATCTTTTTTGACTTTAGTTGCTTTAAATTCACATGTACCTGAAAATAAGATTTCAACTCCTCTTTTCTTCTAAATTCCATTTGCCTGAAAAATTGTCTTCCAACCCTTGACTCGGAGTTTTAATTTGTCTTTTGAAGCTTGGTGTGTTTCTTGCAGACAGCAAATTTTTGGCTTGTGTTTTTTAATCCAGTCAGCCAATCTATGTCTCTTCAGTGGGGACTTCTAGCCATTAACATTTATTGAGATAATTGATAAGTGTGGTAGCATTCTATTCATCTTATTTTGTGAGAGTCCATTGCTTAGTTTTATCTTTTGCATCAGTGTGGAGGTTAGGCTGTGTCCTTTAATTTCTGAGTTCTTACTTTGCTGCTGATCCATTGTGGTGGTCAGTGTGTAGAACAGGTTGAAATATGTCCTGTACGTACAGCTGTTCTTGTCGTGGGGAATTTCCTCAATGTTTGTATATCCATAAATGATTTGATTTCTCCATCAATTTTAAAGCTTAGCTTAGCAGGGTACAGAATTCTGGAAATTGGTCTGTTTAAGTAGATTAAAGGTAGATGACCATTGTCTTCTTGCTTGGAAAGTTTCATTAGAGAAGTCTGTAGTCACTTTGACGGATTTACCCCTGTAGGTCAACTGGTGCTTATTTCTGGCAGAATCTCTTCTTTTGTCTTGATTTCGGACAGATTAATCACAATGTGTCTTGGAGAAGCTCGGTTAGAATTGAGGTGACCTGGGGTCCGATATCACTCTGAAAGGAGTGTGTCAGGATCTTTGGTGATATCTGGGAAATTTTCATTCATAATATTATCTAGTATGGCTTCCATTCCTCTAGGGCATTCTTCATCCCCTTCTGAGATTCCTATAACTCGCATGTTGGAATGCTTCATACAGTCCTATCATTCTGACAGTGAACGTTCTGCTTTCTCTCTCTTCTTTTCTGCCTCTTTAACTATATGAGTTATCTCAAGAACTTTGTCCTCTACCTCCAAAATTCTTTCTTCTGCATGGTCTAACCTGTTGCTGATACTTACCATTGCATGTTTAAGTTCCCTAATTGATTGCTACAGTTCCTTCAGCTCCTTTCTATATTCTTCATATCATTCATCTCTTATTTGATTCTGTTTTTGAATTTCCTTTTGGTTATTTTCCACTTTATTAGCAGTTTCCTTCATTGTTTCCATCATTTTCTTCATTTTTTTTTCATCATGTGTATTTTAAATTTCCTTTCTGTCATTCCTAACATTTCTTTATGTATAGAATCCTCTGCAGTAGCTACCTCCTGGTCCCTTGGAGGGGTTGCTCTGGACTGGTTCTTCATATTGCCTGGAGTTTTCTGCTGATTCTTCCTCATGAGTGATTTCTTTTATCTGTTTCCTTGCCCTAATTTTTCTTTCACTTCCTTTTGCCTGTGGACTAAAGTTTCAATGAGTCCTTTTGGTACAGGACCAAAAGGATGAGAAGGTTTAAGAGAATGGATAGAAGAAAGAAAAAGAAAGCATGAAAAGAAAATAGAGAAAGGATAGGGGGATGGGTAAAAGGGGATATTGACAAAAAAGAAGACAGGCACAGAAAGAGGGAGACAGAGCAATATAGGTGTACAGTAGGGTACTTTGACACAATCTTAAAAAAAAAAAAAAAACAAAACCTCTGGGTGTCCCCATTTATGTAATACCCTTGAGGTCAGCAGCTCTTTGCTAACCTGATCAGACACAGTACCCCACTTCCATCAAATAAGACAAGAAAGAAAAAAATGGTATATATCAAACCAAAACAAGCAAACAGAAAACTTTACAGGATAAAATTGGGTGAAAAACCAAATAATAGGGGTAGAAACACTAGCAAAAATGAAGTTGTAATTATTGAAAAACACAGCAATGGGAAATTGTATTTAAACTAGAAAAATGGAGAAAGAAAATTAAGAAACAAAAAGAAAAGATAAAATCTGTACGGAAAAGGTTGAAATTAAAAAAGAAAACAACAACAACAATAATAACAAAATAAAAGAAAAACAAACAAACAAGAACAACAACCAAAAAAAGCAATATATATATATATATATATATATATATATATATCTTGTTGAATATTGTCTGGACAACAGGTGGTCTTCTGGGGTATGAGATGTTAATCACGATGCTGATACGACCGGAGGCCTCCACTGATTTCTGAAACCCCACAGGATGGACACACTAAATCTTCAGCCCTCTTAAAAGGCACTTTAAACTTCTAAACTTGGCTAAACAGAAACTTTCCTAGGAAAGTGCTTGTCGCTGGGATCACTGCTGAAGTGGCTATCCACTTACTCAGTGTGCCAAAACTGGTCTCACTCTGCCCCTGAAGGTTAAGGCTGTAAGGTGGCTCAGTCTCTTCCTTTAGGCTGCTTTGTCACTAAGTTACTAGCTCCTGCCCAATCCTTGCTCTGCAACTGTGAGGGCAGAGCTTGCTGGTGCATTTACATTATTTCCACATTTGGGCAATTGTAAATTGAGTTGCAATAAACAGTCTAGTCTGAATGTCCTTATGATAAAAAGACTTTTTTTTTTCTGTATAGATGCCTAGTAATGGAATTGCAGGATCAAGTAGGTCTAATCTGAGTTCTTTGAGGATTCTCCATACTTCCTGACAAAAATAAATTATTAGTTTGAATTATTATAAACAGATAAAACATTAGGTTGTATTAGTTTGCAGTCCCACCAACAGTGTAAAACTGTTCCCTTTTCTCCACATTCATACCAGTATCTGCAGCTTTGAGACTTTTTGACATGAGCTATTTTCACTGGGGATAGGTGACTTGGATTTCTCTGATAATCAGGGATGATGAGCATTTTTTCAAATGTTTTTTAGCCATTTGTCTGTCTTCTTCAGAGAGGGTTCTGTTCATATCTCTTGCCTAGTGTTAGATGGGTCTGTTTGCACTTTTTTGTTGTTGATTAATTTGAGTTCTCTGTAGATTCTAGTTAACAAGCCTTTCTCTGATTCATAATAATCAAATATCTTTTTCTGTTCTAAAGGTTGTCTATTTTCTTTGGTTGTTGTTTTCTTAGCTGTACAGAAGCTTTTCAGTTTAAGTGCTATGAATTTATTTTTGTTGTTGTTGCTGTTACTATTGAAGTCGTCTTCATAAAATATTTTGCCAGGCTGATATCTTGAAGTGTTTTCCCCACACTTTCTTTGAGGATTTTTATTGTTTTGTGCCTTAGATTTAAATATTTTATTCATCTTAAATCAATTTTTGTAAGTGGTGAAAGATGTGAGTCCAGTTTCAGTGTTTTCCATTTGGTTATCTAGTTCTCTCAGCACCATTTATTAAAATAAGAATTTTTTTTCCCTCATATATGTTATTGTTTAGCTTATTGCAGATCAGGTGACAGAAAGATGTTAATTTCATCTCAAGATTTTCTATTCAATTTGAAATGTATGTCTCTATTTTTGTTCCAGTACTATGATGTTTTGATGACTATGCCCTAAGGTAGTATAGCCTAAAGTCTTGTAGGGTGCAGCCCCCAGCTTTGTTTCTATTACTAAGAATTGCCTTGACTATATAGAATTTTTTTTTCTGGTTTCATACAAAATGAAGAACTATGTTTGCCAGCTTTTCCCAAGTATGGTGTTGGTATTTTAATGGGAATTAATTTGAAGCTGTAGATTTCTTTTGAAAGTATAGACATTTTAACAATATTGCTTCTTCCCAGCCATGAGCATGATATGTTCTTGCATTTGTTAATATCTTCTGCTATTTCATTTTTTAGGGATTTGTAATTTTCTTTGTAGAGGTCCTTCACTTCTTTTGTTAGGTATACTCCAAAGTATTTCTTTTTCTGAAGCTACCATGAAGGAAACTGTGTCCTTGATTAGTTTATCATCTTGGCTCTTATGGCATATGCAAAGGCTACTGATTAGTGGGCATTGATTTGATATCCTGAAACATTACTGTGTCTTTTCATCACTTCCAGGAGTGTTTGGATTGTGTATTTGGGGTTCTCTAAGTATAAGTTCATATCATTGAAAAAGAGTGAGAATTTGACCTCCTGTGCCCACATTTGGATGTTCTTTATTTCTTTCTCTTGCCTGATTGCATTGGCAAGATATTCCAACACTATGTTGAATAGCAGTGGTAATGGAGAATAACTTTATCTGGTTCCAGTTCCAAGTGGAAGAACTTTCATTTTCACTCCTTTAAGTATATGATTAGCTGTGAGTTTGTCATAGATAACTTTGATCCATTTAAGAAATGTGCCACCTATCCCGATATTCTTAATTATTCTGATTAGAAAAGGATGTTGAAGTTTACCAAATGCTTTTTTGGTATCTATTGGGAGAATCATACGTTCTTTGTTTCTGCTCCTGTCGATATGGTGACTTACCTTTCTGGACTTATGTAGGTTAAATCAGCCTGGGATGAATACCTGAGATGAATTATACTTGATCATGATGGACATTTTTTTTAATGTGTAGCTTTAATCTGTTGGATAGGATTTTGTTGACTGTTTTTGCAACTATATTCATTAGTGAAATTGGTCTGAAGTACTCCTTGTGAGTTGGGTCTCTTCCTGGTGTTGATATCAGTGTGATATCCACCATAGAACATGTTCGGGAAGATTCTTTCTTTCTTAATTTTTGGGAATGATTTCTCAAGTTTAGGTATAAGCTCTTTGTTGAAGTTCTGATAGATTTCTGGTGTGAAGCCAACTGGACCAGGGCATCTTTTTGTTGGGAATTTTTTTTTTTAATGCATAAATGGTAAGATTTATTTTTATTAAGTCATTTATGATATGCATGATTATCCTTTAGATCACAACACAGAAAACTTGATGTTATTTGAGTGTACTGATGCTTATTGTATAAAGCCTGGGGACATTTTTTATTGTTTTGTTAACCTTAGTGCTTGAAAGTGGTCTGTTCACGACATTTCTTCTTGGTTTAGTCAAGGGAGATAGTGGGATTCCAGGTATTGATCCATTTAATCCACATTGCCAAGTTTCTGGGCATATAGTTTCTTGTAGTACTCAGAGATAATTTCTTGTATCTCTGTGGCAGCTTTTATTATTTCCCCTTTACTGTGTCTGACTGAGGTTATTAGAGATTTTACTTATCCATTCTTAGCTAATCTGTCCAAAAGTGTATCAATTTTATTTATTCTTCGGAAAAAAAAAAAAAAACACAACTTTTGGTTTCATTAATTTTCAGAGTGATTCTTTTGTTGTCAATTTCATTAATCTCTGATTTAAATTTGGTTATTTCTTTTCTTCTTTGTTCTGGATTAGATTGTTCTTCTTTCCATTTTCATTAGACAGTTTATGAGTTTGTTGATGTGTTCTCTTTCTCTTTTTCTAATGCAGGCATATAATGTGAAAATTTTTCCTGTTAAGACTTATTTTGCTGTATCCCACAGGTTTTGGTACCTTATGTCTTCATTGTTGTCATATTTGAGTAATTTAACAATTTCTGCATTTATCTCTTCCTGAACCCAACTACCATGTAGCATAAGGTTGTATAATTTCCAATTCTTTGTGTGGGGAATGAATGTTTTTGTTTGACTTGAGGTCAACCTTTATTGCCTTGTGGTTTGAGAAGATATAAGGTACAATTTCTATTCCTTTAATTTTGTTGAGGTTTGATTTATATCCTAGAATGTGGTTTATTTTAGGGCATGTTCCATGGGGTGATGATAAAAAACACATATTCTTTAGCTTGGGATTGGGTATTCTGTATTATTAATACCATTTGTTCTAGGGTGAGATTTAACTCTTTTATATCTTTGTTTAGTTTCTATTTAGAGAATCTGGCCAGCTATGTCACAGGGGGGTTAAAGTCCCCAACTATTATGGTGTTACAGCACATCATATTGCTCCAATAAATCAAGATCTGTTTCATAAATCTGGAAGCATTTAAATTAGGTGCATAAATATTTAAAATTTAAATATCTTCTTGTTATATTATATCCTTGACCAGTATGAAGTGACCATCTTTATTTTTCTAACTTTGGTTACTTTAAATCTACTTCTATCTGAAAATAATATTGCAACTCCTTTCTTCTGATTTCTAGTTACTTGAAATACTGTTTTCTATTCCTTAAATCTGAGACTTAACTTATACTTCAGGGCTAGGTGCATTTCCTGCACACAATATATGGGTGGCTTGTTCTTTTCTTTTCTAATAACCCAGGATGTGCTTCTTCAATGGGGAACTAAATATATTGACATTTACTGAGAGAAATGATAAGTGCAGTGGAGTTCTAGTCATCTTATTTTGTGAAAGTTCGTTGTGTAGTTATATCCTTGTAGCCATTGTAGAAGCTATGTTTTGACCTTTAGATTCTGAGTGTTTGCTTTGTTGGTGGTCCATTGAATTGGTCAGTGTTGAGAATAGGTGTAAGTATGTCCTGTAGATATGGACTTGTGAATTTCCTCAGTGTTTGTATATTCACAAAAGATTTGATTTCTCTATCAATTTTGAAGTTTAATTTTGCATGACACAGAACTTAGGATGAGAAATTGTTTTCCTTAAGAATGTTAAAGGTACATAACCATTCTCTACTGGCTTAGAAAGTTTCAGTTGAAAAGTCTGCTGTCACCTTAATGGCTCTGCTCCTGTAGATCAGTTGCTGCTTACTCCTGGCTCGTTGAAGAATTTTCTCTTTCATCTTGACTTTGAACAGCTTCATGACGATGGATCTTCAAGAAGCGCTGTTTCAAATGTGGTGGCCCAGGGGTCAATATCCTTCTAAAAGTAGTGTGTCAGAATCTTTAGTAAGACTTGGGAAGTTTTTATTTATGATAGTCTCCAGTAGGGCTTCTATACCTTTGGGAAAATCTTTGTCCTTTTCAGGGATTTCTATTATTCATATGTTTGAATGTTTCATGGAGTGTTATAGGTATTTAAGTAGCTGCTCTGTTTTCTCTCTCTTCCTTTCTGCCTCTGTAACTACCTGGGTTAACTCAAACAATTTATCCTCTAGCTTTGATATTCTTTCTTCTCCATATTCTAATCTATTTTTGATACTTTCTACTTCATCTTTGCATTCTCTGATTGTCTCATTTATATCCTAAAGCTCTGCCATATTCTTTCTATATTTTATATATCTCTTATCTCACTATTGGTTCTGGGTTTCTATTTTCTCATCTATTCCATTTATTGTCTTAATCATACAAACTTTAAATTCCCTTCCTGTCATCCATTAATTCTTTATAGGAGGAGTCTTCTGTAAAAGCTGCCTTGTGGTCCCTTGGCAGAGTTCCCCTATTTTGTCTTTTCGTGGTACCTAAATTTTTCTTTTGGTTCATCCTCATCAGTGCTTTATTCTTATTCACTTCCTAGTGCTTCTTTTTCCTTCACTCATCCTCTTTTGCTTCAAATTGCCTTGTCTGAAAATTAAGGTCCTGTGGGAGGAGACAAGCTGGCTGACTGAAGCCAGTTTTCCACAGATGCTCCCATCCAGAAGAAGAGTTAAAGGACAAAAATTTAGCAACTAACCAGGTGTATTAAAGCTGCACCAAGAGAGAAGGTTGAAGAACACACATCAACCCTGCTGAGGCAACCTGAGACACCAAGGATACAAAAAAAAGGTACAATATTTATCACCCAATGGAAGAAAATCCCCTTCCCCATGAGAACGGCTCCAAATAATCCATAAACAAACTAGCAGAGTGCAAAAGTCCTCCCATTATACTCCACGGGACAAACCCTCTAAAACTGGACCTACTTCCCCTAGTAGGGTGCCATGGCGCTCTCCTGCCAGACATAAAAATGTGTAAAACTGTATATATTCTCTACCTGCAATTCTGAGCTCCTAGCACTCCCCTCCATTCTCACTCTGAGGTCTGGAGGCCTGTCCCCCAGGAGTCTGGATTCTTGGATGATTTCTTGAAGAGCGTGAACAGGGCCTGGTCTGCACCTGGGCAGTGCTGATTCTGCTGCATGGGAATGAGGAGAGGACAGTCAGCTGAGAGGGAACCACACAGGAGAAGTGGTGCCCTGAGGCACAGAGCAGCAGCCATTCTTGGCAACAATATGGTTCACCCCTGGATATTCTGGAGACACACCCCCTGTCTCTCTGGGCAACCACAGAAGGCTGGACATCTTCTCAGGTGGCAACAACCAGCAGAAGATCTGGGACAGAGACACAGGCCCCGTGAGTAAAGTATTTGCCTGAGGCAGCACTGACCTAGGTGGAGCATGGGGACTACAAAACACACACAGTGTCACAGACTCCCAGGGTGGGGCTAACCCAGAAGACAGCTTTACTGAACCTAAGATGCACCCAGGCCCCATGGGATCATCAGCCTAGAAAAATGAGGTCAGAAGGCTAGAACAGACAGCTAACCGTGCCGCAAATACAAACTACTGGGCGATAGCAAAGACAGAGCCTGAGGCATAGGTTCTGTGAACTCAGAACAGCTTCTCTTCTGCAGGGGAATTTAGCCGGGACAGAAACAAATTCTTCAAAGTTGTTCTGTTCAGTCAGTAACATCAATCGGGGGGGGACTGAAACTAAGTGATCACCCCTCTATCAAGCCCCCAAGGTTGTCAGGCCTCACCTCCCCCTGCTGGATAGAGTCAGAAAGCAGAGACCTGGCTAAGGAGAAATAGATTACCTTGTGATTAAGGCAGGTGCAAACCCCTGGAGTTTCTGCTCATTGGAGGCAACTGGGTCACAGCCCTGTGGCGTTATCAGTGACTGGGTGTTACAGGGGTGCAAGGTGGGGTGTCTCAGAGGTGCATCAACCTTTTAAGACTAATTTATTTCCTGGATGGATCTTCATAACCTCAAAGAGCACCGGAGCAAGTCATATTTGAGTTGTTAGCAGAATGCTGCGATCCAGTTGCCAGTGACCTTTAAAACTTTCCCACCTGAGACAGGTGCTGACTGAGGGAATTGATTTGGACATTTCGAACTGAGCCAGTCACCTGAGGACTATCCAGATGGTGCCCTGGATGTGTGGTTGTAGGAAGGTTTGACCTTCCTTTTCAAATTGTTGCCTGTGAGGGGCAGGGTGATTTAACTGCTGATATTTCTCCACAGCTGAGACTTCAACCCAGAGTAACTGTTTCACTAGGGTCAGACACAGACCAGCTGAAAACAAGACAGAGCCACTTAGCCCCACCACCCCTAACAGGTCCCCAGTTTCTCAGGCCGTAGCATTGTATGGGTCCTCAGCAAAGCTACAGGGGAAAAGTCAAACGGTGTAAAATAATCATGGAGTGGAATCAGTGGAATAACTATGGTGACAGGAATAACTACAGTAGATCAACCCACCCCCAAGGAAGATATATCAAATGTAACTGAAGATCCCATTCATAAACAGATAGCCGAGATGTCAAAAACTGAATTCACAATTAGGATTTCAAACAAGATTAATAGTATGAAGGAAATTTTGGAATTAGAAACTCAAGAAGCAATTCAAAAGTTGTCTCAAGAATTCAAAGAATTTAAAGACAAAACTACCAAAGATTTTGACACATTGAAGCAAGAATTTGCAGTCCTCAAAAATCTGAAAAATACAGTAGAATCCCTCAGTAACAGAGTGTAGCAAGCAGAAGAAAGGATTTCTGACATTGAAGACAAAGCTTTTGAACATTACCAAACTCTCAACGATGAAGAGAAATTGAGAGCAAAAATGGATCATTTTCTCACAGAGCTCTGAGATAATTTGAAGAAGGCTAATATCCACCTCATTGGAATCCCTGAATGCAATGAAGTGTCTTTGCAAGGCACAGAGGAGGCTTTTCTCCATAAATTTATGAAAGAGAATTTTCCAGACATGCCAAAAGATTATAAAATTCAGAGAGAAGACACCTTCAGAAACCCAGCACAACTCAACCTAAATAAGCTAATCCCCACGCACATCATAATTAACTTCACTAAAGTTAATATGAAGGAGAAAATTCTGAAAGTAGCCAGATGTAAGAAAACCATTAGCTACAAAGGGAAGAATATTAGAATGACTGCAGATCTCTCTGCTGAAACTTTTCAAGCCAGAAGAGGGTGGTCATCGAATTTTAATCTCCTAAAACAAAATAACTTTCATCCCCAGATCCTGTATCCAGCTAAACTGAGTTTCATTTTGATGGAGAAATTAAATACTTTAATGGCATTCACATGTTGAAGAAATTTGCCATAACAAAACCAGCTCTTCAGGATATTCTCAGACCTATCCTCCATAATGACCAGCCCAATCCTTTATAACAAAAGTAAACTCACTCAGAAACTTTTGATGAAACTACAACTTCCACAGTGATGAAAGGATCAAAAATATCCACTGGACTTTCAAAAAACTCGATACCAAAATTTTACCACATTTATCTATATTCTCCAATAATGTGAACAGCTTAAACTATCCTCTAAAGATGCACATGTTGGATGACTGGATACAAATATTCAGTCCAGATATTTGCTGCATACAAGACTCACATCTTACCTTAAAAGATAAATATAGACTCAGGGTGAAAGGATGGTCATCCATATTTCAGGCAAAAGGTGATCAGAAAACAGTAGGTGTTGCAATTCTATTTGCAAACACAATAGGCTTTAAACCAACAAAAGTAAAGAAGGATAAGAACGGTCACTTCGTGTGGTATATGTACACCGTGGAATATTATGCAGCCTTAAAGAAAGATGGAGACTTTACCTCTTTCAGGTTTACGTGGATGGAGCTAGAACTTATTCTTCTTAGTAAAGTATCTCAAGAATGGAATAAAAAGTATCCAATGTACTCAGCCCTACTATGAAACCAATTTATGGCTTTCACATGAAAGCTATAATCCAGTTACAACCTAAGAATAGGGGGAAGAGGGAAAAGGAGGGGAGGGAGGGAAGAGGTGGGCAGAGGAAGGGAGATTGGTGGAATTACACCTGCAGTGCATCTTACAAGTGTATATGTGAAACTTAGTAAATGTGGAATGTAAATGTCTTAGCACAATAACTAAGAAAATGCAAGGAAGGCTGTGTTAACCAGAGTGATGAAAAAGTGTCAAACGGTCTATGAAACTAGTGTATGGTGCCCCTTGATCACATTAATGTACACAGAAATAATTTAATAAAAAAAAAAGAATGGTCACTTCATATTTGTTAAGGGAAATACTCAATATGATAAGATTACAATTATTAATAATAATGCAAACAACCAGATGTGCCTCAATTTATAAGAGAAACTCTAACAAAAATGAACAACTTGATTGCCTAGAACTCCATAATAGTTGGAGATTTTAACACTCCTTTGACAGTGTTGGATAGATACTCCAAGAAGAGGCTGAGCAAAGAAATTTTAGATTTAAACCTAACCATCAAACATTTGGATTTAGCAGACATCTACAGAACATTTCATCCCAATAAAACTGAATACACATGCTTCTCATCAGCCCACAGAACATACTTCAAAATCAATCAAATCTTAGATCACAAATCTAACCTCAGTAAATTTAAAGGAATAGAAATTATTTCTTGCATCTTCTCGGACCACCATGGAATAAAAGTTGAACTCAGTAACAACAGGAATCTACATACTTGTACAAAAACATGAAAGTTAAATAATCATATGGTGACTGATAACTGGGTCTGAGATGAGATTAAAAAGGAAATTGCCAAAATTTTGTAGCAAAGCAACAATGAAGACATGAATTATAAGAACCTGTGGGATACCGCAAAGGCAGTCCATACAGGGAAACTTATAGCACTGCAAACCTTCCTCAAGAGAATGGAAAGAGAGGACGTTAACAACTTTGGTTCATCTCAAGCACCCGAAAAAAGGAAGAACATTCAAACCCTAAAACCAGTAGAAGAAAAAAAATAACCAAAATTAGAGCAGAATTTAAAAAAATTGAAAAAAAAATTACACAACAGATCAATAAATTAAAAAGTTAGTTTTTTAAAAAGGTCAATTAAATAGATAAAACTTCGTCTAACTTACACCAGAAAAAAAAGAGTAAAATCTCCAATTTCATCAATCAGAAATGACAAAGATGAAATAACAAGATTCCTCAGAAATTCGAAAAATTCTTAATGAATATTACAAGAAAATTTATTCTCAGTAATATGAAAACCTGAAGGAAATTGACCAATACTTGGAAGCATGTCACCTTCCAAGATAGCCAGAATCCAATGGAAATTTTGAACAGGCCTATATACAGTTGTGAAATAACACCAACCATATGAAATCTCCCTACAAAGAAAAGCCTGGGACAAGATGGCTTCATGTCAGAATTCTACCAAACCTTTAAAGAGGATCAAGTACCTCTATTACTCAACCTGTTCCAAAATATAGAAAAAGAAGAAAGACTACTCAACACGTACTATGAAGCAGACATCAACCAGATCCCCAAACCAGGAAAAGACCCAATAAGAAAAGAAAAATATACACCAATATCACTAATAAATATAGATGCAAAAATATTCAACAAGATCCTAACAAACAGAATCCAGCAAAACATCAAACAAATTATACATCATGAACAAGTTGGTTTTATCCCAGGTTCTTAAGGTTGGTTCAATATATGTAAATCTATAAATATAATTCAGCACATAAACAAACTAAAAAACAAGGACCGGAGGAGACAAGATGGCGGACTGAAGCCAGCTCTCCACAGAGGCTCCCGTACAGAAGGAGTGTTAAAGAATGGAACTTTAGTAAGTAACCTGGAGGATTCAAGCTGTACCAAGAGAGAAGGTTGAAGAACGCACATCAACACTACTGAGGCGAGCTGAGACCACAAGGACGCAAACAAAAGGTACAAAATCCATCACCAAGCGCACAGGAGTCCCCC
>CAUYPK010071065.1:0-26948 GCA_963574355.1 Loris lydekkerianus | reverse complement strand
TTGGTTAATGAGCCGGTGATATTGGACCTCGACCTGATTTAACTGCCTCTAACCTTTTTTTTGGGATACAGGGCCCAAAGGTGAAGGGTAAATAAGGGTAGCAGGGGAAGAAGGTAGGGTGAAAAACCATGTAGGCCCATCACATATGCTTCTTGATGTAGTTGTACATGTGCACAGGTACAAAGTACAAGCAATGACTTGCTGTGATCAGGCAAGAAAGATTAAAGTGAAATACAAATGAATGTAGAAATAGTAGTGGCAGCTAAAAGTAAGCAAAAGATGAGTCATGTTGGATTTATGTGATATCCTTTTTCTGATAGTCGCCAAGAATATTGACATTTAAAATTCATTACTTTGTACTAACACTGTCCTTGATAGGGTGGACCAGGCATCACCACCTGTGTTACTGTAGGTTTAGGGTGAACACACAGGCACGGAGGTGTCATGACCCTCTCAAGACTTGATCCTTAGTGTTAGGATTAGTGCAGTGGAGGCTTTGTTGGTTTATTTGTTTTAAATTTTAATCTACCTTTAAACACCAGACACTATTCCTTTCTTTATAATATAAGATTTCTAGCACTTTTTTTTTTTCCAGAAGGACTTTCCAGGTATGTAAATCTGTTAATTCTTGTATAGGTGAGCTCCTCCTCACATATAGGGGCTGCAGGCAAATGCTCCTGCTACGAGCCAAGTTTCATCACAAAAGTGGAGCTTTCTTTCCTATTTTTGCTTGATACTCTTATGGTAATAGAGTCAATACTGTGAACAGTGCCAGAAGGAGGCCCTCTAATCAAGCTGCCATGGTTCAGACATCGGCTCTAACACTTATTAGGTTCATGACTTTGAGCAATGCTTAATCCTTCTAAGCCTGTGTTCCCCCACTGAAAAATGGGCATTCACAGGAGCTTGGTCTGAATTGACAGACAAGTCAGAATATTGGGATAAAGCCATTCTGGAGCCAGGCCAATCTCTCAAGTTCAAAAAAAGGACAATCTCTTCTGGAGCACAACAGGAATTTTGTTTGAATCTGAAAATGACAGAAGAACTGTCCAAGTTAAAATTATCTAAAACTTAGATATATTTTGTTGGAATTTTCGCTCTCAAAACTTTGCCATTTTGGGAGCCTCTCTGGACTCAGGGCCCTCTGAGAGGACCATCCATTTGTTTAGGTAGCAAGTCTCTCCAACAGGCCCAACCTAATAGGACAAGCCAAGGGGTTCTGGAGCTTCTTGATGTGCTTTGAGGTTGGATCAGGTAGTTTCTGTAGCTCATTGGAGTTAAGTGCCCAACTACCGGGAGTGAGTAATCTAGCCAGTGTTTAATCACTGAACAGAAAAACAAGTTTTCCTAGCCTTAAGGTGGAAGGTACATTTCACATTTTAATAGTTGACAGAGGCCAACTGTCATTTTTTAAAAAAAAGAATTTGTAATGTGTGTCGAGAATGACAGGAAACAGAAGGATTTGGGGGAAATTTTTTATTTACTTATTTTATCATTTATTTTAAGACAGGGTCTCACTCTACTGCAGACTAGAGTGCAATCACATGATCATGGCTCACTGCAGCCTTAAACACCTGGGCTCAAGCAATCCTCCTGCCACAGCCTCCCAAGTAGCTAGGCCTACAGGCACGTAGCACCATGCCCAGCTAAGATTTTTACATTGAAGAAAAAAAGCTAGGACTTCAGTTTAGTCTAAAAATTACTAAGGGAAGCTCATTCTATTTCCTGATTAACAACATCTAGGTTAGGGTTTGCACATAATTTTGCTAATTCATAGGACATACAAAAAAATAAAGAAATTTTGAGGGGTTAATTTTTATAACAAAATTACAGAATGGCACGATAGGGTATCCTTCATATTCACTTGGCTTTCTGTGGCATGCTCATAAAGAGGATTGTCATTGTAAAATACTCCAGGGCTTCCTCAAAGCACCTTTTGAAGGATTTACTTTGTCATCAGTTCTTTATTTCTCAATGCTTGAACTGTTTTCTAATTTCACTTTTATGGACTTCATGAAAGCTTGCACCTTTTGTAATATTTTCAATTTCACTGATGATTATAATATGCCACAAATTTTTCTTAAAAATGACAAAGATATGGAAATGATGCATAGGATAAAAGCTAGTATGAAAAGAAAAGGATTTTTGAGAATGAACTAATTTTATGTGGGATCAGTTCCTTAGCACATATTTTTATATTATAATATATTTGCTTACTTATGAAACCTTATAAGTTTTAGAACTTAAATAATAAATATATGGACAACAAGGAAAGCCTGTGTAATTTTATTGTCTATTGAGACAGGAGAAGAGTCTTAAGGCTTTGGCCTTTGTAATGTGTTATTGACAATAGAAACATACACAATACTTTGATATTGGCCTCAACCAGTAGTGTTGGCTCCTAGAATTGGGATTTAGGAACTGGATGATTCTTTTCTCAAACCAAATATTTCTAAAAGTAAAAGGATGCTACATTCATAGAGTAGTGCTGTAACTTATAATTTATTTGGCAAATAGAGTAGTGCTCTAACTTGTAATTTATTTGTCAAATATCATAGAACTTCATACATCTGTAGGATGTAAGGAATCCCAAGCAGATGAATAGGTAAGATGGCAGGTCCATCCAGAGGTTGCCCTGCTTTGGGGACAACAGATTCACTTGTCTGGAATAGTAAGACTGGGTCACGAAGTAGGGCAGCCTTCACCTGGGCTCATAATGTAAAGAGTGATCTCTATTTTGTGTACCTTCTCAGCCAGGAAAATCAAAAGGAACTCGTATGAATGTATATTTCAGTGGCTATGTGGAGGCTGAATACTGCGTGTCTGAGCCAAAGTCCTGACTGTAGTTGCCCTTCTTGTGGATGTGTTGGTAGTTAAAGCCACCTCCAGGTAGATTTATTCATTATTCTTATAGCAGGTCCATGGAAGGGTCTTCTAAGGTTTTGAGTCCAGTGGCAAATGGATTTTTCTAGAGTCTATCCTCTTCTGTGGATATATGAACAATAATTTTTAGCTTAGTGTCAAATTACTACAGTGAGCTTTCCTGAAGTATATAGTAGGAATCATATTCAGAGCAAGAAAAAGAAAGAAAAGTCATCAAAATTAGAAAGGAAGACATTCAATTGTCCCTGTAAAGATGACATGAGCTTATATATAGAAAATCCTAAAGATGCTACCAAAAGACTGTTAGAACTAATAAATGTTGTAATAAAACATTTTCATTATGTAAAGGTGCAAGATGAAAATTCAGCATACAAAAATCACTAGTGTTTTTATACACTAACGATAAACTATACAAAAAACTCCAATTATAATAGCTACAAAATTAAATAAAAAATAAAATTCTTAGAAATAAATTTAACCAAGGAGAGGAAAGATCTATATACTGAAAACTATAAAATATTATTTAAAGAAATTGAAGAAGATACAAATAAATGAGAAGATATCTGTGTTTATGGATTGAAAGAATTAGTATTGTTAAAATGTCCTTAATACCCAAAGTAATCTACAGATTCAATGCAACCTCTATCAAAATTCCAGTGACATTTTTCTTAGAAACAGACAAAAAAATTCTAAGTCTCATATGGAATTACAAAACACCCTGAATAGCCAAAGCTATCTTGAACAGAAGGAACAAAGGTGAGGGTATCACATTACCTGATTTCAAAATATACTACAAAGTTGTAGTAATCGAAATAGCTTGGGGCAAGCATAAAAACAAACAGATTTACTAAAGGACTAGACTAGAGAGCCAAGAAATAGATCTGACATTTATGGTCTAATGATATTTGATAAAGGTGCCAAGAATATACAATGGAGAAATAATAATCTCTTTAATAGATAGTGTTGGAAAACTAGATATCTATATGCAGAAAAATAAAATTGGACCCTTATCAGATTTCATATGCAAAAATCAACTCAAAATTACTTAAAGACATAAAAATAAAACCCGAAACTGTAAAACTACTAGAAGACAACAGAGGGAAAAACTATGTGACATTGGTCTAGGCAATGATTTTTTGGATATAGCCCCCAAAGTATAGGCAACAAAAGCAAAAATATACAAATGGATTGCATTATACCAAAAAGCTTCTGCAGAGCAAAAGAATGAACAGAGACAACTTATGAAATGGGAGAAAATATTTGCAAGCCATACATTTTATACAGGGTTAATGTCCAAAATATAGAAACTCAACAACTCAATAGTGATAAGACAAATAACCCAATTTAAAAATGGGCAACAGATCGGAATAGATATTTCTCAAAAGAAGACATATAAATGGTCAAAAGATACATTTTACTACCAATAGGGAAATGCAAATAAAGTCCACAAAGAAATACCACCTTGCACACGTGTTAGAATGACTATTATTAAATAAAAAGGAGGCTGGGTGCAGTGCCTCATGCTTGTAATCTTAGCACATTGGGAGGTCAAGACAGGCAAATTTCTTGAGCTCAGGAGTTTAAGATCAGTTTGAACAATAGCAAGACTATCTATACAAAAAATAGGAAAAACTAGCTGGGAGTTGTGGTGGGTTCCTGTAGTCCCAGTTACTTGGGAAGCTGAGGCAAGAGAATCACCTGAGCTCATGTGTTTGAGGTTGCTGTGAGCTAGGATGACACTGTGGCACTCTATCCAGGGCGGCAGAGTGACACTCTGTCTCAAAAATAATAAATAATAAATAAATAAATAAAAAATTATGGAGAAAAGGAAACTTTTTTTACACTATTGGTGGAAATGTAAATTAGTACAGCCATTATGAAAACCCCTATTGTGGTTCTTCAAAAAAATTAAAAATAGAACTACTATATAATCCAGAAATTCCACTTCTGAGTATAAATCCAAAGAGAATAAAAACACTATGTTGCAGTGATACTTATGATCCCATGTCCCTTATGCCTTTATTCACAATAGCCAAGCTAAGGAATCAACATGTGTGTCCATTGATGGATAGATAGATAAAGGAAGGATAGATAAAGGATTATATTAATATATAATATATATATATTATCCAGTTTTATAAAAGAAGCAAATCCTGTCATTTGTGCCAATGGATAAACCTGGAGGCCATCCTGTTATGTGAAGTAAGACAGGCACAGAAAGGTGAAAATTGCATAACCTCATTTTTATATGTAATCTAAAAATGGAGAACTCATAGAGGCAGAGACTAAAATAATGAGTGCTAGGGTCTGCAGGGGAATGGGGAGTTATTGACCACAGGGGCCAAAGTTTCAGTTAGAATAAAAATGTTCTGCAGATCTTAAATGTTCTTGTCACAAAAATATGATATATGAGTTGATGCATATGTTAATTAGCTTGATTTAGCCATTCCACAATATGTACACATTTCAAAACATATGGTTGTAAACCATAAATATGTACAATTTTTGTCAGCTAAAGGAAAAGGAAAAAAGAAAAACAGGGAAATGTACAGGAAAAAAAATTCTTACTGTGAGCTCTCCTAGCCATATATGTAATAAAGAAAGTCACAGTGTGATGCTGAAAGTGTATCTGAGCAGTTTCTCAATCTCAGCACAACTGACATTTTGTACCAGACAATTTTGGGGGGTGGGGTGGGCAGAGACTATCCTGTACAATTTAGGATGCTTACCAGCAACCGTGATGCCAACAGCATGCCTCCAGTTCTGACAGTCAAAAATGTTGACAGACATTGCTAAATGCCCCTTTTAGGGGCAAAATTATCTCTGGTTGGGATTCAATCTAAATCAAGATTAGAAAGTCTTTTGGCTGCATCTTTGGAGTAGGTTCAGAATCCAGCCTCCTCTGACCACTTCCATTTTCTGTCCTTTTCAAGCCACCATTATCTCTTGTGGGATCACTGGAACAGGTTCCAGTTAGCCTCCTGCTGCCGATCTCATCTTCTACTCTTACCTTTAAGGTGCTTCTCAAGACAGCACCCAGAGTGATTCTTTCAAAACATGTCTGTTTATGTCACTCATCTGCTCACAACCCTCCCGTGACTTTCTATTTCCTTTAGGGTAAAATGGCCTAGAACGTGAGTGCAGAACAAGGGCATGTAAGAACCTATGTGATCTGCCACTGTCACTGGATGAACTGGGGATCTGCAAAGAAGCCAAAGGTTTTTGGGCAGCCAGTTTTCCCCGAGAAAGCTCAAAACATTCAGAAAGTTCATTTTGAAGCTGTCTTCAGAACCACGTTAGTCAGACAAGAACACTACCCCGATTCCTTATTGTCACACACTTTTTCTCCCTAATAACCTTCCAGTTTGATCACTAAATTACTTACCAGACTATTGACGAAAGTTACCTCTGTCCAAAGATTAAATCTATACTTAAAGGACGGGGATTTATTACCATTAAGCTCATTTAGAAAAAAGTAGCATATTCTAAATGCATCTCTACAAGGAGTCCCTCAAATTGTTTTTACACAATGGCAAGACAGAAAAAATAAAAGTAGAAATTCTTAAGTGAGTAATATTGAAAGAAATAATATTCATTTAGATTTTTAAGTTTGGGGTGTAAATGAATATGAGATTTTTTTTATAATAGTTGAAATTACTTGCTGGAGTAGTTTAGTATATGTATCTTGACATTTTATAGTAATAATATTTTATAAAATTTCACTAATATGCCCTAGAAAGATGAAAAGTCAACCATAAATTCAACAAAAAGATAAATTGAGAGATAGATAATCATTCTAGCAAAAGAACCAACGGGCATTTTTCTCCCCAAGTCAACATAAAGTAAGATCGTATGAAAACCGCAAAAGTAAAGGACAGTTAAAGGTGGCAAAGTTACAAAAAAACTCACTTGGATAAACAAAAAGTGCCAGCGATCTGTTAGAGCACAGAAATAGTGATTACCCCTCTCACTACAAGACAGAAAAATTGCACTTGGCTTTGTTAGTCTGAATTCTCACTCTCCATATGGGAAAAATATAACTGGATAATTTTCAACCAAAAAAAAAACAAAAAAAAAAAAACAGAAGAGCACAAGTTCTAAAAATAATTATGTACAGACTGATATAAAAATGCTAAAATGCTAAAAACGTTAAGTTCTAAATGGGAATACAGATAAGAAAAGACAGAGTAAGATATTTTATAGCTATGTGTAATGGGGTGAAATTAAGCAAAAACAAACTTGAAAGTGGAATAGCAGAGAACATTTTGATGACAAATGGTTATATCCTATTGTATGTGTAACAAGAGCCCCATTATATAGGAGAATTTAAGTGTAAACTGGGAATATTCAGGTTCCAAATTCTGCCATCTTTTTTCATTGAGAGGGAGATACTTCCTTTTTTATCCCTGACATATTACAAGCTCATTTTTCAGAGTTTGTGAAATATCATTAATTTTTGTTTACTTCCTATTTTGTGGCCATCAACCTTCTCTAGGGAAAGAATATTGCTATATTCTTTAATAGGACAGAGCATGTTGCTCATACCCCCTTAAGTTTAATCCCCTTTTAGAAACTAAGTCTGCTTTTTTTTCAGGCTTTTAGCTAGGGATAACTTTTTTGCTGCCACAGGAAATAGTGCCATCTTTCATTGACAGTTGCAAAAATAATTTTTCTCTAATAACATTCTACAAACCTGATTATTAAAAAGATGCAATCTAATAAGAATCATGGTCTAAAAAGCCATTTGTTGAATAGATTCATTAATAAAAACACATTTTCCCACACTAGAAACTCCGTAAGTGGTGGTAATGGTCTCCAGGTAGCCTGTTGAGTTTATTTAATTTACAATGCCATTGAAACTGAATGTTCTATAAATCAAATACATTATAGGTTAATAGGGCCTTTGGGAAGACTGAGTTTGGAGGTAGTGAGAGGTATAGACAGGGAATCTGTCTCCCATCATAAATTATTTTTAAGGCAATAACTTGTCAACTATAACATGCCCCAGAAAATTGGGGAAGAGTAAAAGGAAGAACAGGAGATGACAATTTCTTCTTGTCGGGCCACAAGCAACTGTGGACACTCACCCCAAACCAAACTCTGTCATCAGTATAAGGGGGCCTCTTCTTTCTCAGAGCCAGAAAACTCACCAGGAGAGGATTCTCTTCTCTTCCTCCAAACACCTTCTCCAGAAATTGTTGCTTGGTTTTGTTCAGAGACATGTCTCTTGCATTTCTGCACATCTTGCAAAGCCAGGCACTGACTTCTCTTTGTTCACAATTATCTTTTCAAGGATGTTTGTAAAGAAAAAAGATGTGGAAGATAGACATGTTATCCCTCTCCAGAGAATAATGTAGGTTTCCTTATAGCCTTGGAAGCAGAGATGGTTTCTCCCTCCCAAACAATAGGCAGACACTCTTACCACCCATTACGAAAGATTGGGTCTCCTAAGCTCAAGGTTCCTCTCAATCCAGCCATATGGGAATTGGGCTCTGGGTAAAAACGCAAATGCTAATACACGTAGTTTGGCTATTGGTCTGAGTAACAAACTGTCCTTTGTCTCTGAGTCAGAAAGCTTGTCTTCTATCAGTACCCAGGAAAGTGTGTCAGGCGAGCTTGTTAACTTGCAAGTTAGCTTGCTGCTTTTTAATAAAGTAATGAATGTATTTTGACTCTCATGCTGATATATGCCTGTATCAGAGTCCATAAAAATTAACATGTCACCTATTTATGAATAAAACTCTGCTCATGAGAATACTAAATAATTTAGCATAAGTAACAAGATGTTTTCTGGAAAAAAGATAAAATTGGTTAAAAGAGGTTGGACATTAACTGAAAATCAATTTTTTATGCTGTTTAAACATTGTTTTTATGAAGATGCCTGATGTTTCATATATATATTTCCACCATTTTAAGTTCTGTTTGTCGTTTTTCTTTCCTGGTCTAAGTATTTGTAGGAACAAAATAGGTTATGTGATTCCAAATTTGCTCAGTGACAAACACAACTGCCTCTTCCTCATCAGCCGTTTCAAGTTTGCCCTGCTGCTGAGGTGCATAGTGGTCTGCATTCCCTGATGTTTGTAGCAGAGGAAGTTGATTCCTCGTTGGGTATAGCCAAAGGTAGAGAGAGCCCAACACAACTTTAAGGTTGAAAACACAAATGAGGCTCACATTTTATGCCTTTAAAATATTTTGTTATTAGCCTTACATGTACATTTGGATTCATTTTTTTTTTTTTTTGGTGTTCTCCATAGATAGTCATTACTCTTTTCACTCTACACAGAGACTGAGAAATCACTCTTGATTGTTCAAAGTGCTTTCTCTCAAGCTCTATCAGCTTCTGGCACAATCTGTCAGGAAATGCAGCTGCTCTGCTTGTCTGTCAGTGACCAATTACTGTGTTGTTAGTGCCTTGCGCATAGCAGGATAGCAACGCATGCCGCCAGTTACTCCCTGGAATTGAATATCATTGTTTTTTAAGACCAGCCCAGCAGTAAGATAAGGATTTTACACAGGTTATTTCAATCAATAAAACATTACAGTAGTACATGCCTCTTCCTTCTGCAAATACAGACAAAGGACTATCCTATCAGACAATCATTCTTTAATTAATAACTTCGAAAAATTAAAAGATTACAGGGAATAATATACGCACATTAATTGGAATTGTTGGGATGATAATCGTTTCATTTTTGGGTGTCTTCTGTCAGGTAAATTAGACTCAGATTTGACACAAAGCAGCAATAGAAAATAACTTGAATAGTCATTTAAAATGGTTGTCTTGTTCAAGCTTTAGAGTTTAAGCTTGGTCTTGTAAATTAAATACCAACATGCATATTTATTTAATTGAAGGATAAACTAATTTTCAAAGCATTCAGCAATAATCTAAATGGGTAGAATATATTTAACAATAATGGATGAGTAGAATATATTTATCAGAAAAGTAGTGAATTTCATTCCTGCATTATCTTATTTAATAGTCAACTATTATTATCCCCGTTTTACAGTGAGGAAACTGAGACTTAGGGAAATTAAATAACTTGCTCAAGTTTATTAACTAACAAGTGACAGAATTTTAACTAAGTACTGTTATTCCTTACGATTAGAAAATATAGCATTTTCAGTGAAAATGGAAATGTCCTTGTTTGTAGTGAAAATGGAAGTTTCCCTTTTCTGCTGCTTGATATTGTCTAACAAACCAAATCTGAACAAAAGATTTATATGTCTTCTATTTCATCCAATTCACCTTGAACCTGGGACTATTCACAGAAAAGAAAACAAATTATGCAGATGTTGGGAATAGCTTGTTAGAAACCCATTAACGTCTAATTTGTAAATATCAAGATTTTAACCACTGAGGGTATTAGGTTAAATCTATCACTTAAGAAGATTGCAATACCTCCCTTGGGAGGAAATTATCTCAATTCTATGAAGCCAAGACTACATATTCCACAACTAGATGGTATACTCTTTAGTGGCACTAATATCAATTAGGCCTCATCATTCTGCTGAAATGAAGTACTTTAGCTTCCCCAGAAGCCACATCCATTGAGAGCTACAATTTTTGGCAACAGATGCCCCATTGGGTATTTCTCCTGGAGATCTGGGAGGCTGTCACTGGTTCTTGCTGGCTGCCTGAGGTGGTGGGAGATCGCCCAGGTTTCTAGATCTCCCAGGTCAGCACAGCCTAAAGTGGAACATTTGCTCTTGTCCTTCTGTCCACTTTGTCCCCAGCAGTTCTGCAAAGTGGATAATCTCTCCACACTGTGATTAATTTATTTAGCAAATCAGACCTAAGGGTGGCCTTAAGCTATAGTTAAAGAAAGGAACTGTTTCAGTGGTGTGATTTACAAGGCCCTCAGCTAAAGAACCCTGAGGCCTTGCCTGTATTCCTTTCCCTCATCCAATTTCTAGAGATTAACTCTGTACAAACTTGGAAAAATCTAGAAAATCTCCAATTATTCTGTAAAAAAGAATTTAAAAGATTTTGGGGACACAACCATCCTCTCTGAATGAAATTCCAACTTCTACCCACTCTGTTTTTCTGACTTTTGCCATTCCTTATTAATCAACACCCATCTCTTTTCTCTCTTCTGACCTGTGAACTGGGTTTCGTTTGCTGGAAGGGATTGCTGACTTTATTCCAGCCTGTGCTCCTCAAGGAGCCTTATACCAAGGGCCCTCCATTCCTTAATTCTCAGTCCTAATGTGAACCTACCACCTGACCAAGATTTTCTCCTCTGACCCTCTCTAAGCTCTGTCTGAACCACCACATTTGACCAAACTGTTGTCTCACAACTGAGAACTCATTCACAATCAGGTGGCATCAATTTCATAGGGGTAATCTCTAAACCTTGCAAGGACTATCCATATGAAACCTACCATTACTTTGATCTTGCTGGAAGCCAGCTCTGTGTGTGTCTGTGCACACTGTTAAACGAGGGGATTCCTTCTGAAGTTCTGCCAAGGAAAATAGTGGAGCCCCTGCCTCCAACTCACCCAAATGAAATCAAAGTCTACAGGTACAACCCCGGCTCACTCTAACTGGAGTAGTTTCCATCCTGTGTGTTAATCAGAGGAACTGTTTTATTTAAACAAAACTTCACCCAGAACCTCAGTATTTATTCGTGTATTCAGTAACTATTGAGTACATATGATGTGGAAAGCATTGAGTGAATGGTAATGCCATCCATCCACTAGAGAGCTCCAGCCCAAAGTCCAGGAGCCATCCCCGATTCCTCTCTTGTCCTCACTGCGTGTATCCAATCCATCACCAAGGCTTATCAATTTCACCTCTGAACTGTATCTTCATTTTTTTCTATTTCCCTATTGTTACAACCACCCTGATACAATTCATCACATCTCCATCTCTACCAGGGCAAACCTTCCTGCTGTGTCCACTCTGGTTCTCCTGTATTGTATTCTACACAAAGGAGGCAAAGTCATTGCACATTTTAGCATGCAGGTATGATTTGGCCCCTGCCTGCCACTCTCATTTAATCTCCTCTTTGCATTCACAAACACCTGGACATAGTGGATTTCTTTATGCCCCTTTATGTTAAAACTTTTTCTCCCTTAGGTCCTTGGCATTTTCTGTTTCCTTTTCCTGCAGTTCTCACCCACCAGATTCTCTCACGACTACCTCTGCCCTACAGTTCCCATCTCCACCCAATGAGAAAGGCGTTCCCTGACCAGCCAGTTTGAATTAGCCCTCTGACCATTAGTCACTCTTTACCACATTCCCCTCTTCTATATTCTTCAAAGCATTGATTACCATCTGAAATATTATGTTATTTATACAACCTGTTCATTGTCTGTCTCCCTTCCACCCATCAATATTATAAATTCTTTGTTCACAACTGTGTCCACTAAAATGGTACTTGTTACGTAGTTGGACTTAAGGGCTTTTGTTAAGTAGATGGTGGGAAACAATACGAAGTCCCTTTCTTCACAGAACTTACAGTTAAACCAAGAAAAAGTAAATATAAGTATAATCACATATATAGTTAAAATATACAAACTGTGATAAGTGCTATAAAAGGAAAATATTGATTTCTCTGTGGTCATGGAAGATAGCTCCAAGCAGGTGCAGGAAGGAGGTGAGCTAACAGAGTTAGCCACAAGGATATCTGAAAGGAGAGTGTTCCATGTAGAGGTAAAAGGCAATGCAAGGCCCTAAGGGGTTAGAAGTATATTTGGCCTATTTGAGGAAGGCATGGAATGGTCCAGGTAGGATAATAATAAGAGACAAAGACAGGAAGGAAATGGATTACAGTAGCAGAGCTGTTTCATTGAGCACAAGTCTTAGCAATTAAGGTGTTAAAGCTCACAGTCCTCAGAAGGACACAGTACACCTGGCAAGTGTGTGTTTTTCAGCCCTCACAAAAGGTTGTGTGTGGTCTAATTGGTTCCATGGTGGTCCCTGTTAGACCGGATGTTGTCATCAGATTGTTCTTGTGTATCCAATACACTGTACATAAAATCCCTGGAAAAAGATTCCAAATTGCAAAGAACAATTAGATCTTAATCATACTGAACTTCCCAGAATTGACCATTTTTTACATAATTAATCACTTAATTATACTGTTAGTATTTTGATCCAAGGTCAAAATGAGGAAGTCAGTTGGTTTCTCCCACTAGATTCCAAAGAATCTGATTGCTTTTGGCAAATTGTAGGCAGAGGGGGTGTATGGCAGAAAAATAGTTCAGTTTTAGTTTTTGGAAACACTTCTAACTTTCTGGGGGAAGAAGTCCACTTTAGAAGGTAAACAACTTTCTGATGAAAAAGTAAGAAATTAAACTTTTTTGATATGCAAAATTTTGTAGTACTCAGTACTCTGTACGCATATAAATTAAGTACATTTAATGATTTATTATTATGTACAAATGTAGGAAAAACTTAGGTAAATTTCTTCCAGGACTTCATGGTTGAATTGATTGATAGGGCAAACACACTCTAGGAACCATGTGCTTCAGGAATCATTTTCTAGTGCTATAGGAAGCGTGTGTCTGTGCTAAATGATTCCCAGGGATGAGATGACTCTTTCTGTGGTGCTCTGCCTGCCTTCTACCAGGAGTCACTAATCTTAGAGACTTATCCCAGATCTCTTAACCCCCATTCCTGATCTGAACACAGACATATTTCTGTCTTAGGGGAATTTAAGGAGCACTTGGCTGGTGATAGAGGGGTTTAAAGTCAGCTCATCTGTGTGTTGGTCTGGTGTTGGCATCACACCCTTACTCTGGTAACTGGACCTACCTTTTGCCTTGAGACCAGGTTCTCTTTGCATCCTTCTTATCTTGACGCTGTCAGCTTTATGCCTCATTTCCAGGTTTTCTAATTTTCTCCAAATTAGAGCTGGACACTTGCTACCTATGATAACGTGCTAAAGCCACCTGCCTGTCTTCCCACATGGTATCTGCCGCCAGAATACTTTGTAATGGCAGACTTGCTTATAGACTGAGAGATGATATTATTATGATAGTAAAATATAACAGATACTTCTGGGGCAGGACTTGGGAAGGAGAGACACTTCTTATTTCTATAGTTTTGATTTTTTTTCACCATGTGCATATGGTATTTTAAAAATAATTAAAATAAAAGAAGAAATAGTCACAACTTAAATATCCAAAAAGATTTATTTTTTTTCCAGTACAAAAGAATGCCTAAATCCTACCCTACACCAACTACCTCTTCCTCAAGATTACCAAGGGAACAATAAAAGATTGCTCAAAGAAAGCAAGGCAAGTTGACCTTGACTATCATGTGAGGCTTTAGCATTAAGTCTCAATATAGAAATTCCCTGAACCAGTCCCTGGGTCGCTGGACACTGAAGTTCCTACCACCCTAGGGTGGTGTAAACCAATGTGCCAGCAAGAAACAGAAAAGTGTGTAACAGACAGGGAAAGGACCGCCTTCTCTGCCTATTTACCTAGCTGTATGAAAACAGACCAACAGTTTGGGGTCCTGCCTCACTTTTCCAGTCTCCCAGCAGGGAGAAATTCCAAAAGAACCAGATTTACATTTCTGTAGTTTTTCAATCCTTTTTAATACTCTATCCGATAGTACTATAGTCTAATTGAGAAGCAGCCTTTCTCCTCACTGAGAGTAGAATGCAATGTCCACATTCTAACTCATTTTTCAGAGAGGGTTAGGGAAGGAAAGGGGACCTTTAACTTCCTTACATGGAGGAAATGTGGCTTGACAGATGAGTTCACGATGAGGAGGGGATAGATGCTGAAGAAGACAGGATAATAAGAGGGGAGGCTGACAGGTAATGTCTGGTAGATTACGGAGAGCCTGGAAGTCCTGATGAAAAGATTGGATTTTTTTCCTTTTAGCTTATTTATTCTGTGTGAGACAGGGTGCAGGAGAGGGAGAAATGATAATACCTATTGACAATATATTTTAGAAGTGTTCTGGACACAGGCAAGACAAGAGGATTTGGTGAGGCAATGTGTGGTGCAATGAAGTGGTGAAATCAACAATGGTGCTGTCATCGCGTGTCTGTGAGTGATGTAAGGCACCCTTGGTAATGCTCCCTCTCACGTTTGTTTGTTTGTTTGTTTGTTTACCAGTGGACTGGCTATCAACTGTGGGTAGATTCAGAAATGATGAACTCTGGGACACTGACTATATTAGTGTGAAGTCATTTTGTATGTAGCATTATCAAATAATTTGTCTGTATTAGTTGAAAAGCACAACATTCTGTTTCTGCCAATTCTTTCTTCTGTGCCCCATTAATCTGCATACAGAAATCCAGGAATACCTTCCAGCCCCTTCTGCAAGTTTGCTGAGGGGAAATATCCATACAGAGATCTGCCGGGGAAAGGACATTTTTATTACTGAGTGACATGTGTGCCCGTACCCTGAGTGGGAAACAAAGCAGGCCAAGCTGCCTTTTTCCCTTTAAATTCATATCCAAATACATATACTGAATTATACTACTATGATGGCAAAAGCAAAATGAAACAAGCAAGCAAAACAAAAAAAACCAGTGCTAAGGGTTGGAGCAGTGCTAAGAACTTAAGGAGGTGATTAATGGGAAGCCCTGGTTCCTCTTACTTCAGCTGCATTGGCAGGCATACAAAAATAAAAAACGAGATTCTAAAGAAACAGAATCCCTGATGAAAGAGACTACATTCCTTACACTATGATCCAACTATAGTGCTCTTGGCCCCTGACCAATTTGTTACCCTCACTTCTTAGAGGAAAGGTTAAGTAATTAATAACGCAAAACTCTAACTTCATAATTGAAGTTCATAACAACTAAAAAATTTCTTAAACATATACATCTGTGGCTCTGTACATGTACAATTAATTCATTCACAAAATTAACAACACAGGCACAAAACAACAGTCAGAAGAATGAGGCCAAATAACCTGTTTTAACAGACCAATCAAAACTGTTAATAGACATGCATACACAGGCATCATACCAACCAAAAAAAGGCAGTCAAAAATCAACCAATCATTATGCTTAGCTCAGAAATGAGCATTGACATATTGACTTAAACCATAGAATGATAGGCAAGTTGAATGAAAGGTCCACTGCTACAGTTAGATGTGCTCTGTTAATCAAAACACCATGTTTACACAAAATATTAGCTTCAGATCTGCAGTTTATGCTTTTTTGCTTAACTTGGAAGTTAATTTGAGATGCCGTTTTGTGATCTTAGTCTAACCTGAACTTCCCCCTCTACCTCTTCTGAAGTAGCTTCTCTGAAAAATTTGAGTAAAAACCAGGCAGAGTCTGAATTTTCTTGCCTTATTTTTGCTGAAAACTATATTTATTAATTGACAAAAATTATATATTTATAGTGTAAATGGTTTGAGAAAACTGCATATCCACATGAAGAAGAATAAAATGACTCTGAGCTCACACCAAATACAAAATTCAACCTAAGATGGATTAAAAACCTAAAAGTAAAAGCTGAAACTGTATTACTAGAAGCAAGAATAGGGGGAAATTTCCATGATATGGGTATAGGCAATGACATTTTGGTCATAACCCCCAAAACACAGTCAACCAAAGCAAAAATAGACAAATGAGATTACATCATACTAAAAAGCTTCTGCACAGCAAAGGAAGCAATAGAGTGAAGAGGAACCTGTAGAATAGAAGAAAAAATTTACAAACTATATATTCAATAAGGGGTTAATATCCAAAATATATAAGGAACTCAAAGCAAAACACAAATAATTTGATTTAAAAATGGGCAAAAAAACCTGAATAGATATTTCTCAAAAGAAGACATAAAAATGGCCTACAGGTGTATAAGGAAATACTCAATGTCCCTAATCATAAGGGAAATGAAAGTGAAAACCACAGTGAGATATCTCCTTACATCCATTAAAATAACTCTTGTCAAAAAGACAAAAAAAATAAGTGTTGATGAACATATGGAGAAAAGGAACCCTTGTACACCATTGGTGGAGACATACATTAGTACAGCTTTTTGGAAACAGAATGAAAATTCCTAAAAAAATTAAATATAGAACTACCAAATAACCTAGCAATCTCACTTCTGAGTATATATTCAAAGGAAATTAGTCTATCAATGAAATATCTGCACTCTTATGGTAACTGCAACATTATTCACAATAGATAAGATGTGGAATCAATGTGTCCCTTGGCATAATGAATGGATAGAGAAAGTGTGGTGTATGTATGTATATATCTGCTTGCATATCTATCTATCTCTCTATCCATCCATCCATCTATCTTGTGTAGATATATATACATACAATGGAGTATTGTTCAGTCTTAAAAATGAAAGAAATCCTGCCATTTGCAACAACATGGATGAACCTGGAGGACTTTTTGTTCAGTGAAATAAGCCAGGCACAGAAGGACAAATACCACATACTTTAACTCATGCATGGAATCTATAAAAGTTGATTACATTGAAGTAGGGAGTAGAATGGTGGTGGAGTCATTCCACAACGGAGTCATTTCACAGTATATATACTGTGAAACATCATCTTGTACATAATAAACACGTACAATTTTATCTGCATGTTAGAAAAGTAAAAATAAATAATTTCAGTTTTTGCCCCTTTCTCTGCTCCTTTAGGACATCCATAATGTACACACTGTTTTTCATGATGGTGTACCACAAGCCCTGTATGCTTTCTTCACTTTTTTAAAATTTATTTTTGCTCCTTCTGGGCAATTTCAAGTGACCTGTCTTCATGATCACTATTCCTTTAGCCTAACTGAATCTGCTGTTGAAGCTTTCTATGAAACATGTCAGTTCAGTCATTGTATTCTTCAGCTTCAGAGTTTCTGTTTGGTATCTTTTAATAATTTCTCTTTCTTGAACTTATTTTGTGTGTCTATTGTTTTCTTCACTTCATTTATTTAATTGTGTTCTTTTGTAGCTCACTGAGCTTCTTTAAAGTAATTATAACATTTTGAATTTAAAAAATTTAATATAAGGGTACAAATGATGTGATTACATTATTTGTTAGGCAGTTCATAGAGCTACATTTATTTAGCATAGTTACTAACACTTTAATTTGCTCCTTTGCTGATGTCATGTTTCCTCGATTATTCATGATCCTTTTGGCCATGTGCTGCAGACTGCACATTTGAATAAGTCTTTATAGAATAAGCATTGAACTTGTGTTGGCAAGTTCAGCCCTTCACCAGTCATTCCATCCAGAGATTCTCAGCAGGGTGTCTGGTAGAGTTTGTGGGGACTTTGCTGCTGAAATTTTTGGACAAGCCAATTTGGTGCCTGGGTCAGGATGTGGGTGGATGTGAGCCTGAGTCCTGGAGTCTGGGTCTGTTGGAGTAGAACTGAAGCTTGAGTTTATTGGGGCAAGCTTGGAACCTGGTTTATGGTGGCTGGCTTGGTGCTAGGGTCTGCTGGGGTCCTACTGACTAGGTCTGTGGGGGGTGTTATAGCTGGCCTAAAGCCTGGATCCAAGCTGGCTGGCCTGGTGTTTGTGGGGAGTTGGGGAGGTCTAAATTTCCTAATTTCTATTGCTTCAGCTTGTTAATTAAAAGAATACTTATAATAATAGTGAGTGTTTCACTAAATGTCAGACGCAATGTTAGGCCTTTGCGTCTTTAATTGGTACAGCGTGTTCACAAAACAGTCATTATTCATTTTATGGGTATGAAAATCATATCTCACAGAAGTTAGGTAATCCACCAGCTGGCAGAGGTAAAATTCAAATTAATCTTGATTCAGACACTTGGATTTTCTTACACTCAGTTTATGTGTAACTATGAATGGACTATGGTAGAGAGTTTGACTGGGTTTTAGAAGTCATTTTCTTTAATTAATTGTTTTAGTATTGCTTTTTTCCCTGGTTTGATGTTAAAAGGCTGCATAACCTATTTAACACAATCTTCCAGGCTAATTTTTGACAAAGAGATTTAGTCCATCTCCATATTGAATGAGTCAGCATTTTTTCTGTTTTCTAATGGTCACATCAGATTGAGGATTGCATTAAATAGGAGAGAGAAGACAATTTCAAATAGAAAGGACAGAATCATTGGCTTTATATGAAGGGAAACGTATATATATGTACATTTCTTTAAAAAGATTAACATTTCACGCTGCATTTGCCACCAGAGGGAGTCATATGAATACCATAACATATTATCAAAGGAAAAAGAATAATCATTAACTCTAATATTTCCTCCCAGTTTCATTGATATTTCAACTAGCATTCAGAATTTGGTAGAACTAGTGCAATTAATTAAATTAAATTAAATTAATTAATTGATCACATCATAGGTTTAAAAATAGAGGAAACATGTTAGTTAAATTAGTAATACAGGGTGAAATATAAATGTCAAAACAAACTAATAGACACATTCCAAATTTCAGCAATATGAGCTTAATGTTAGAGCTAAAAACTCAAGCTGTGATCTCTTTAGTTCCAAAAATTAAAACACTGCGTAAATAATTCCTGGGATCAATAATTTCGTTGATATTTTATTAACATATATTCTTTTATCATTATAATGCCCATGCCAGGATTATTGGCATTACTATTGTCAGTAAATAAAATAAAAGTGCATTAAAAAGAAACTTAATAGTTAGCAAGATTCCATTGCCAAAAGCCATTTTATGTATCTGTGCTTTCTGAAATGCAGGATAAGAATATCTCAGTTGATAAACAAGGGGAAAAGATGGATTGTTTAGTAACTGGTAGGTTTGTAATTCAATTTATATCTAATTTTAGAATTGATCACTCAATAGCATTTATTGAATGGATATATACTTTAAAACATCATGGTGTACATAACTAATACATATAATTGTATCTATATGTTTAAAAAAATACAGATAAATAAGCTTTGGTGATGTCATGTTTCCCAGATTATTCATGATCCTTTTGGCCATTAATTGGTCTCTGCACAATTTAACAAGTATGTACCTCTTTTAGTCTTTGTGGCTCTGACAAGTTAAACCCTTCACCAGTCATCCCATCCAAAGGTTCTAGGCAAAGTGCCTGGTGTGGTCTGTGGCAGACTTATAGCTGGAAGTTTTAGGCAGTTGACACAACCCTAAATTATTCATTAAAATTGATATCCAGTGGGGGGGGGGGAAGAAAAAAGCGACTAATTCTTACATAAGTTGGATTTAATTTTGACCAAAGTACATTATTTGAACAATAATTTTTCATTCAACTTGTTAATATGTTTAGGATATTGCATCCTCATTTATAAGTGAAATATGTTTGTAATTTCCCTTTCTAAAAATGTATTTTTTCCAATTTTAATATCAGGTATATGCAGATGAAGTAGAATAAATTTGAAGTATTTCTTCTTTTTCTATTGTCTATAAGATTTGGCATAATTTTTGGAATTATATTCTATTTTTATTTATAAATATTAGTTGTCTATTTTTTGAGACTTTGGAAAAATAAAAAAAGAAAAGAAAGATAAATTCTGAAATGATATTTATGCTTTATATATAGTGGTTCTCAAAACATTTGTTCCTAGACTAGTCCTGCCATGATTGTCTGGGAACTTGTTCAAAATATAAATTCTTGAGTCTTAGTCTGGTACTACTGATTCAGAAAGTCTAGGGGTGGAGCCCAGCAATTTATGTTTTGATAAGCCCTCTGGGTGATTCTGATGCACAATTAAAGTTTGAAAATCGATAATAGTCTCTTGAAACTAAGTCTATTACCAGCCTCTAAGTGGAAATTTTTCCAAGTCCTGAAAAAAATTTCAGGATACGTCACATAAGCCAAACAAATAATAGCTTTTATTGAAAGCAAAAGTACACACTGACAGGGCAGGTTCAAAAGGGAGCAAACAGCTGCACCGAGAGGAAATGGTGTTAGAGCTTTTGTAGTCTTACTAATTGAGGGAAGTACTATTCAAGGCCAATGGGTTGGCTTTTACTAAGAATTTGGGTAATAATTCCTAACATTGGATTCTCTCCCATTTTTATACTTTATATGGTTATCTTAGAACTGTCATGCTGATTTCAAAAGCAATGAAATTTTTAAACCACAATGTAAATGATATTGTCACCAGTCAAAATTCGTGTAAGTTGGTAGAGATCACTGTGGTTTTCAGCCCCTGTAGTTAGCTTCTACTTGAGGGTTGTTTAACAAATCCAGCTACTTGTGCAAATTGGATCGTGTGTTTTCTGTATTTTATTACAGTAGTTATTTTCTTATGGGTAAATTTGAAAAATTAAAAAAATTGAATGATCATGGAAAATAATGCTTAATAATCACAACTTTTGTAACATCAAATAGTCATAAAGTAGTTTCTTGAATTTTAAAAAAATAATAAATGAATGTGTTTGAGAAGCAAGAATAAACAATACGCACTTTCTGTTAAATGAGGGGGACATTTCTAGGTTTTATTCTCTTCCCAAAAGTGTTGTTTATACTCAAGATCACAGTTTACTGATTTTTACATTTATAATTTTGAAATTATATAATTATTTAAGAACTTTGAAATAAGATGATTTTAAAAAGCAGATTTTACAAGGAGAATATAAGCTTTGCCTAGAAAAAGGGTCATTATTATGATATGACTTTAACTTCATACTTCATGTACTTATTGCCTGAATTTTTTTTACAAGATGTGTGCATACTTTACAATAGAAAATGTACTTCTATTCAATAAAAATTATGATTTAAAAAATTTTTTTTTTATTTTTAATTTCAACTTGCTTGTACATTCTTCTTTGTTTGACGTACTATTTTATGTTGTTCATTTTCTTCTTCCTCTGGCGATGCTCGGCTGTTCTTGACATTAGTAGAGACGGGGTCTTACTCTGGCTCACTTCTGTTCATACTGGTCTCGAACCTCTGAGCTCAGGCAAGTGGCCCAATTAATTCCTTTGATTGACCTACATGTATGCCATTGATTTATTTGACTGCTTAGAATGACCTTAGAGATTGACTTGGATATTACATATAGGGCACAAAATAATAAGCACACAAAGAAAATACAGCTGCAAAAATTTAGTTGATGCTCTTTCAATTAGATTGACAGATCAAAATAAAAACTCTAATTATTTGCCTTTCCTTAGCTATGAAGTATAAGGTTAAGACCAATTCTCTCCCCCCTTTTTTGTCCCAGAGAAAATAAGGTTACATACACATTTACTGAAGATGGAATGGGTGGATGAATACCTGAACTTAACCTGGCTCTACCTTATGAATCAATTAGAGTTTTTGGCTTTTCTTCTTGTTCTTAAAATGTCCAAATTCCCACAGAAGAAAGAAAAATATTGGAATGGAAATTATCCATCTATGGTCAAATTTCTGAAATCTTAGAAGGTGAAGAACAATGTTACCACAAATTTTCTATAATTCATCTTTTTGAGCTCAAAACTAGAAGCTGGTTATTAGTCCTTTAAGACTATTCTTACGATCCGGTATGGTCAATGATTGGAGTTATATGAAGTGTGTGTTGTTAGGGCAGGATAGTTTAACAGTGAGAAACCACTGACTTGCTCTGAAGAATTTAAACTAAACATTGTTCTGGGTGTGTTGTCTCTGAGGAGGTTTAAAAAAAACCACAAACTGGCAACTCAGAATTTCATACAATGATGTTCAAAGTAGAAAACATGCAAGAAAGTTTGGTCAATGATTATATTCATGTAAATTATCCTTATTCACAAGCTATTTTTTTTTTTTTGAGTATTTGTGCATTTGTATCGATTCTTCTTTAATTTTTAACAAGCACCCAAGAATAAGAGTTAGTTTCAAAACATTTTGCCAGTTATCTAAGAGGCAGCACATCCTGGTGCTGAAGAGCGTGGGGGTTTTGAGTCAGGTTGGACTTGCATCTCTATCATGTGTTGGAGAAAGATAGTTTGATTCCTTTGTCCTTTGCTCCCAGTCCTTTATTCAAAAAGTGGGAGTAACAATAGTTCATTCTTTATGTGAGGATTTTATGTGGCAGTGCAGGAAAAACACAGCTATTTTTTAATTAAATGTGCTGAAATTTCTTTTGTTATCTCCTCCAATGTAAAGAAAGAGAAAAAGTTAAGTTCATGACTTGTGAATATATGATTATGCCTGGGAGCATTCCTCTTGAAACTTGAACACACAAGATTTCTATTAATCTTTTTGTCTTATTTACTATTATACTATTGTTTAGTGGCAAGTGTGTGCAAATCCTGTGACAAGAAAATCGTCTCAAATGAAAAGGTTATTATCTTATTGACTAAAATTATGAAGTCTTTTGAAAATCCCCAGAACAGTATTGTATTTGTCATTATAATTTTTAAAATTTATGAATCAGTAAGGGAAATAATCAGGAAATGGAGACAGAGTCTTGTTTTTCCCTACTTTTACACTGATTAAAATTTTTGCACATTGTTTACATTTAAGAAAAGATATTTTGGTAGCTGCTAAACTATTATTGAAGTTGATATTGACATAAATCTTTTTTTATTGAAAATAAGACATGTTATCTGTATATCTATACCTGTATCTATATCTGTATCTATCCATATATATGTAGTTGATAAAACCATAGCGTACTATGCTGTCATTGACAGTGATTAAAGGGCTGCAGGTGCCAGGGAATCAACAGTTTGCTTAAGAAAGGAATATTAAGTAGCTTTGGAGCACTAGTGTGTTATGGCCTTTTCCCTCTCTTAACAAGAAAAGAAAACAAGAAACAGAAAATAGATTGTCCCCTCATAATTTAAAAAGCAGGAGAGTTTTGATTCCTTATTACTATAAAAAGAGGTCTTTCAGTGTAAGAAATCCATGCAAAATGGGAAGGGTAGATGTATTATGATAAAAATATCTCCCTAATTTTGTATTTCATTATTTTAAGTAGTCTTTGTCTCTCTCTAAGATTCTATTTTTTTTTTCTGTGCTGTGAAAATCAGCTCAGATTCAAATAGCATACAAAAGATAATTATTCAAGGGAGACTATAGCAGTCCTTAAGATTTCTTTTGAACAGATAATGTTGCAAGGTGGAGAGGAAGCTAATGTGCTAAACATTTTTTGCTGTAAACATATTTCACAATATTTGAAAAACAGTTTATCCTAAGGTTTGGAATTACTCTTATTTCCAATTTGGTTTTTACTGCACTTTTGCTTGATTAGGAGAATAAATGAATAGAGATGAGTTAGATGTTACTGATTTATGAACCCCCTGGTGTCAACAGCTGGGGTAACTTACTCACTCCGAGGTGAATTTGGATGCCTGCCCTGGTGAGTCATATGCATGTCGTGTGTCATATGTATGAGTTTTCAAGATCAACTGTCAGACTAAGAGTTCTGTCCAGGATCACAGCTTATTAGAGTGATCTAACATGACTCTTAAATTCCTTGAAATTGCACTCTAGCTAGCAAGGCAACTTGTGCATTTCTTTCAATGAGCATTTGATAACCATTTACCTACCCAATTCATGCATCATTTACAAGATCTTTATGTCTATCTTCTTCATATTTCCTTTAAAATTAATTTTTTAGGGTGGTGCCTGTGGCTCAAAGGAGTAGGGCACTGGCCCCATATGCTGGAGCTGGTGGGTTCAAACCCAGCCCCAGCCAAAACAACTGCCTCCCCCCCCAAAAAAAATAATTTTTTTTTAAAAAACTAATATAATTTCTCAGTGATGGATTTAAGTTGCTTGGTGTATTCTCTTGTTTGTTTACAGACACAACCCATGGGTCCTCCTTCCAATACTGTTATCTTTTCACTAGGAGAGTGATTTTTGTTTCTCTTATTGTTTCAAACAAATTTTAGTCAGTAGTTTTTGCTGTTGCCTAGAAGAAATTAATAGAGTTTTACTAGTATATTTTGGCTAATATAAAAGTAATTATTAAATAACATTGGAAAAAGTTTTCACAGATATACATGTATGCTGCTGCTTCTTCTCATCTCACTACTGTGATTTGGTGCAAGTACGTCTATAGCTCGTCATTGACTATAATTCCATTTATATAAAGTTATTTGATCTAATGAAAGATAAAATTATAAGATTAAGTGATGTTTTTAAAAAACCCTATTAGACTTTGCTATGCACTAAATTTACTTTAATACCTTTTTTCTTTTCTTTTTGTTTTGAGAGTTGTGACCTAAGAAAATGATCTGAGTACTTACAAATAGATAACTATTGCAGAAAACTCTGTGTTATTATAAAAAAAAATCCCAGATTACAGAAATAGTGCCAAGTAGTCAGAGACATAAATTACCCCCAAACTCCTTTTTCATCTGAACAGCAATCTGTCTAGGTTAACATTGAGTTTTATAAATTGCTACTATTTGTAATATTTGTTGCTATCTATAGTGGTATTGAATAGAAAACATCTCTCTATAGTGTATTTAATGACTTTGAAAACATCTAGCTTTATTTTGTTCATAGAAAGGGTAGGTTAGAAAAGTACTCTTAAAACTATAGTTTACAAACTGGTGTGAGTCTAATAACTGTAAGTGTTCTGTGATGAGAAATGCACCAAAATTGAAGCAAAGATTTTGAAGCCATCATAACAATTTGACATTGCTATGGCATCTGTGCCCATAGTCAGTGAATTCAGATGATAGGTCTACCCCTGTGTCCCATATTCATTGAATAGGACTAGCCCTGTTTGGGTTTTTATAGTATATTTATAGGATAGATTGTTAGAGCTGGCTATGATAATAGATTAAAGCTGAATTTTGAAAATTGTCACTTGCCTCACTTTGTATAAGAGTTAAAAATTTATATCCTAAACTTGCCAAAATTGCTTTTAAATATCTTTATTTTCCTCCCTATTGCTCTATGAAACTGCTGTATCTGCTTGAGTATTATTAAAAAAAAAAAAAAGAAAATATTTAGAAATATAGTATCTCCTGCAAGTAGCATTGTTGTCAGTCCAACCTTGATTAGATAATTTAACACACAAGATACAAGCTCATTTATTATACTAAAAGTTTTACTGACACATTGTTGTTTGCTCAGTATCAAATATCAATATGTTGTTATTGTGCTCATAGGCATTGAATCTAAAGTTGCTATTTTCAAAGTGTATGAATAGACACTTTGTTGTTCAATAACTTATTGAGTGATATGAAGGTTAGAGCTTTCATAGCTATGAACAGAATCAGAGATTTTTGAAATATCACATAATTATAAAATTGGCGATAGCAATTAAAAAAACAAAACAAAACTGTTATGTGGTTGGGTGCAATGGCTCACACCTGTAATCCTAGCACTCTGCAAGGCAGAGGCAGGTGGATGGCCTGAGCTCAGTAGTTCAAGACCAGCATGAGCAAGAGTGAGACCACATCTCTACTGAAAAAAGAAAAATTAGCCAGTTGTTGTGGTGAGCGCCTATAATCCCAGCTACTGGGGAGGACGAGGCAAGAGGATTGCTGGAACCCATGGGTTTGAGGTTGCTGTGAGCTATGATGCCACAGCCCTCTACCCAGGGCAACAAAGTGAGACTCTGTCTCAAAAAACAAAGAAACAAGAAAAAAACCAAAATTGTGTCATCAGTTGTAAGATACTTCTTATTTATAGGCTGTAACTGTAGGATAATATTTAGAAATAAACATATCCTACATCAAGCACACAAAGTGAACTCAGTGTGAGTTTAAAATGGCTTGCTTTTTTTCCAGAGGCTTAAGGGACCTGGGCCCCCGGGACACACGCAGAGTTGGCTTGCCTGGAGTTAAAAATTACACAACCCCTTCTCTGAAGCTGTGCACCCAGTGAAGCCTGAGATCAAAGGGCATGCTGCCCTTCCTCAGAGATACAGGCCAAAGGGTTGACATATGTTAGCAACATATTGTCAGAGGTCTATAGGTGCTCTGCCCTGTGGAAAAGACACAGTCGTTACTTCATACTGAGTAAACTGAGTGAACACTTAAAGATATTCTTCCATTAACTCTGTTCCCCTGTGGCTACTTTCTTCTTTACGATTTTGTTTAGGCACCTACCCAGAGATAGTTAGTGTCTAGAAGATGTTTACTGCAAAAGTGATTGTGTTGATGTGGTAACAGGATATTTCCTTTCAAGTTTATTTCAGATAGGTAAAATGAGGTAATGGTGAAACTAACAGATAATAGATTAAGTGTGTACGTGACTAGAAAGGTATAAAATCAAACCCCTAAATAAAGAACTT
>CAUYPK010071064.1:0-23836 GCA_963574355.1 Loris lydekkerianus | reverse complement strand
TATGTTTTGGTAAATATTTTTCTCTATTTCCCTCATAGATAACAGTCTAAAATTTAAAACAAAAACAAAAACAAAAAACACTCTATTCTAATATAATTCACACACTCCACAATTCACCCATTTGAAGTATAGGGTTCAGGACTATACATGCAATAAGCAGGTGTATATTTTGTATTTTTTTGTTACTAGAGAAGTTTCCCTTCAGATGTAGAAGAGAGAGAGAAAAGAAAGTGATGAAAGAAAGATAAGAATGGAGATAGGAAGCAATTGAGACAAAGAGAATTGGAGGAAGGAAGGGTAACGTGAGGGAGGGGCAAAAAGAAGGAGGGAGGGAGGGAAACAAAGAAAGAGAAAATGACAAATCTTGGTGCTTCACTGTAAACCTAGCCCTCTGGCAGGCTGAGATGAGTGGAGCTCTTAAATGAGCGGGTGCTAAGAATGAACAGAGCAAGAATCAGGACATGTCTCTACTAAAAAGTGAAAGATTATCTAGGCATTGCAATAGGCACCTGTAGTCCTAACCACATGGGATAGCCAGACAGGAGGATGGCCTTAAACTTGGAGTTTAAGGTTGCTGTGATCTAGACTGAGGCCACAAAAGACTAGCCTGGGCCACATATCGAAACTGTATCTCAAAAATACCCATAAACACCCCCATGCACAGACAAGCAGACCAACCAAACAGAAAACATTCTCATCATCTAAAAAGACCAGAATTACCTTGATAGTTCAAGCAATGTAAACAACCTAAAAAACTGTGACGATATGACCAAATTGAGGCTGTAGCCAGTCACAGTAAATTTGTAATCTTCTCTCAAATGAATGTTTTGTGGCATGTGTCAAACAGATCCTTGAAAGAGAGCCCCAAGAGTGGTGCCTGTGGCTCATTGGTAGGGCATCAGGCCCATATAATGAGGGTAGTGATTCAAAACCTACCCCAGAGAAACTGCTGCAAAAAAATTGCCAGGCTTTCTGGCAGTTGCCTGTACTTCCAGCTTCTCAGGAGACTGAGGCAAAAGAATAGCCCAACCTCAGCAGTTGGAGGTTGCTGTGAGTTGTGATGCCAGGACACTCTACCAAGGGTAACAATGTAAAACACCTTCTCAATGAAAACAACAACAACAACAACAACAAATAGCGTCCTATTTAAGTATCTCCACGCAGTTTTATCAGCTTTGATGCAGCTTGAGTCACAATGCTATACAAAATCTCAAGTGTTCTGTCAGCCTAGTGCTGGGAATCTCAACCATCAATAGAATCAGTAAGGCACAAATTGGAGATCACTTCTCTCTCTGCGGATGGAGGTCTAAAAGTTGTCCTGGTTAAAACACTTGAAGGACACAAGCTGAAGGGAGAAGAAAAGGCCACTTACTATCTTTGACCAGAAGCCTGCATCCTAGGAAATTGAAGGATGAAGGAACTACATGGTCACCCTGGGTGACATCACAATGGGTTTTGCCCTCTGTTGCCATCTTTAAGCTTAACTTTTTTGTGTGTGCTAAGCATGTGCAGTGTATGTCCGGGTTTGTTGTTGGCTGTAAACTGTTACAAATGAATTGGGTTCTTTCTCTACACTCAATTCCTGCTTCCTAAAAGGATTTACATTGCCAAAGGATTCAAGAACCCTTCCTTTCCTTTTCACAACATGGATATGTAAGCAAATGGAAAAGTGTGGTGTACACCTAGTGCCACCCTGGGATGTTATAAACCAAGAAACACAGCCCAAATATCATTCAGCGAATTGAAAGACCCGAGAGGTATGTTATACAATTCTCAGTTCTACTTTTCATGAGATTTTACTTCTTTCTCTAGAATAGGCAAATTTGGGATGGTAGGTATCTCACTGAAGGTCCTCTCTCGAAATCTGGTTAGGCAATGTGTTCAGTAGTGCACTCCATAGCTGAAGTTATGTATGGTGATCATGGAAAATATCAGCCTATCTGGATAGTTCCAACATTCCTGACGTCTGGGCCAGGTGGATCCAAAGTATTTTGTTCTTGGCCATGTACGAAGTAGAAGAGTTATGTTGGGCCCCACGTTCAATACACAATCACCAAGGAAACCCGTAAGCAAGAATCATATTTGTGCAAAATTGTGGTAATATCTGCCATCATAGATTTGCAAAAAAGTCCTGAAATAATCTCTATGTATCAACAGGTCCTGAATATTGGACACTTCTCAATGCCTCCAATAAGGTAATTTGTTAAGTAAAGTTCAATGACTTTTGCCATACATCATTAAAATATTTATATGCCCTAGGAGGCCAAACTGGGCTGATCCTCTGAGTTCACTTGTTGGAGACAAGACTGAGCAACAGCAATACAGCCTCAGGCCAAACATCCACCTTGTTTCTATTGACATAGAAAAGGCATTCAAGAATTGTGGCCCTTGCCTTTAGTTTCAGCTACTCCAGAGGGTGAGGCAGAAGGATGCCTTCAACCTATGAATTGGAAGTCACTGTCTGCTAGGCTGAGGCCGTGACAACGTAGCCTTGGCAACAGGGTGAGAGTTTCTGTCATGAAAAATAATAAAAGAAAGAAGGAATGAAAATTTGCTATGCACAGTTTACAAGAGCAAATATACCAAGAGATGTTAGAAGGCAAATGGATTATGGGACTACATAAAGGAGGAGATTTATTATGCCCCCCTGGAGGGGGGAACAAAGAGTCAGCATAAGTGGGTTTGGGATTAGTTTGTTAGGATAATGCCAGTTGATCTGATGGGTAGGGGTGGTCCAGAGATGTCTGGTTCCTGGCCTTGGACTCATTTGGGCAAGAGAATATTGGCCCAGATTGAAGGAGCCCAACAGAAGAGGTGGAGGGTATGCTCTTGATTTTTTAGTGTGCATATGAAAAGCCTGATTTGAGTAAAAAATTCACTGTTTGGGAAGTTTTCAGTGACTAAAAGTATCTAGGATATCAAAGGATCAGAGTTATGTAAAATACAAAGGGTTGATTAATAGAGGTTGTAGGAAAAAGTTTCCTTATGAGACAATAATTACTGTAATTGACATCTAATCTAGGGGGAAAATTCCAACACTAGATCCCTGGTCAAAAATAAAAATGAGGGGTAATTTTCCTGCCAATGCCTTTCTCCATTTATGTATTTGAACAGAATCTCATTTTGTTGCCTTCTGTACAGTGCTCTGATATCATAGCTCATAGCAAACTTCAAATGTTGTAATTAAGCGAAACTCTTCCCTCAGCTAGGACTCCAGGTGGTTTTATAACATCCCACCATTTTTTATCGTTCAGAAATGGGGAAGTCAATAGTGCTTAGGCTCATCTGCAATTTAGAAGCTCAGACAATTCAACTGACTGGGCCTTCTCATGTGTCAATATGAGAGGCATGAACCACTAGCATTGGCCACCAACCATAGTTTGAATAATATCTAAACTTTAAGGTCTAGAAGAGTGGCTCACACCTGCAATTCTAACACTTTGGGAGGCATAGGTAGGTGGTCCAAAGTAACTTGGCACTGGGGGGGGGGGCACTAGGACTCCAAGATGCTCAGGAGGCTGAGGCAATAGGATCTGTTGCACCCAGGAGATTGAGATTGCTGTTACCTATGATGATGTCAGGGCACTCTACCCAGGGGAAAGGAGTCAGACTACATCTCAGGGAAAAGGAGAATGACAACTTTGGTAGGATGTAAGAATATCCTTCCATGTCAATTCGGATTAGCCTGTGTGTGAACAGGGAGAAGTACCCATGATGTGGGTACTTCTTATGCTGTGAGCCTTTTAACCATCTTACATTTTAGAAAACATCATGAAGTAGCTCCATTGAAATAAGTAGTTCACCCTTTGAAAGTGTACAATTCTGTGTTTCTTAGTATAGTCACAGAATTGTACAGCTATCATCACAACTAATTTTAGAACTTTGTGTTCTCCCTCTATGCAAAGAACATCAATACCTAGTAGCAGTCAATTTCATCTTCCCAACCACCCTCACCAACATGCCCCCTATTCCTAGCAGATAATTGGCTGAGTCTTTATGTTTTCGTCTGAGTTCAGTCATAATCTGTGTGGTCCTTGGTAAGTGGACTTTTTCTCTAATCATAATGTTTTAAGGTTCATTCCTATTGTAACATAAATGTGCACTTCATTCCTTTTGATTGTTGAAAAATATTCCATCCTGTAAATATAGCATGTTATATGTATCCAATCATTTGTAAATCCCATTACTGGTCCTGAAGATGATCCCTTCTCATCTAAGATTTTGAAAAGTTTCTATCAACAAGATATATCGCCTCTATCAAAAGCCTTTTCTGTGTCTCTTGAGGTGACTGTGTGGTTTTTCTTATTGATTTTATTTATGTAGTTTGTTCTAAAATTTGATTTTCTCATATTCAGCTAAATTGGCAATCCTGGTAATAAATCCAATTTGGTATACATGTATAAAATATTTTGTATGCTACTGGACTTTTACTGCAACTACACAGTATATCTCTTATAGATTGGATATTACATTTCTCCCTTTGCCCCAGAAAAATTGGTACCATCAAATCTCAAGGAAATGCAAGTTGCTAAACTCAAGTCATCCTCCTGATGGTATCCTTACATTTTTACATTATTACAGGCCCAGGCCACCACTGCTGGGATAGTATTACACTTATTTCTATGACAATTTGAGTCTCACTACATTATTCAGTCTAGTCTGAAATCCCTTAGCTTCCAGTAATCTCTCTGACTCAGCCTCTGAAATTGCTGGGATTATAGGTATGAGCTATGGTGCACATCCATGATTATGATTTGTTGAAAGTTTTCCTCTATTTTCCTCATAGATAGCATCAGATAGAATAAATATAACAATGCTATTCAGATATAATTCACACACTCCGCAATTCACCAATTTCAAGTATAGAGTTCAAGACTACACACTCAGGAATCACTTGTATAGTTTGTTTGTTACCAGGAAAGTTTCCCATAAGGTGTAGAGGAGAGAAATGGACAAAAAAAGGAATGAAGCAAAGAATAGAATGGAGAAAACAAGCAAATGAGAGAGACAAATTTGAAGGAAGGAAAGATAAAGTGAGGGGGGTGAAAGGAGGGAGGGAGGGATTGAAACAAAGAAGGAGTAAATGACCAAACTTGGTGGCTCACAACAATAATCCTACCCTCTGACAGGCTAAGATTAGTTGAGTTCTTGAATGAGTGGGTGCTGAGAACAGACAGAGCAAGGGTCAGACCCTGTCTCTATTGAAAACTGAAAAAGACCCTGTATCAATTGAAAACTGAAAAATGATATAGGCATTGTGACAGGCACCTTTAGTCCCAGCCACATGGGAGTCTCATACAAAAGGATTGACTGAATCCTTGTGTTTGAGGTTGCTATAATCTTGGTTGAGGCCATGAAAGTCTAGCCTGGGCCACATTAAAAAACAAAAAACAAACAAAGAAACAAACAAACAAAAAAAAACCTGTATTTCAAAACTTCCCATAAACACACCCATGCACAGACAAAGCAAGAAACATTTTTATCATCTAAAAAGACCATATTTACCTTGATGGTTGAAGCAAAGTAGACAACGTGAAGAACTGTGAAGCTGCCACTAAATTGCGGCTGTAGACAGGCATAGTAAATTTGTAAGCTTTTCTCAAATGGATGTTTTGGGGTAGGTGTCAAACAGGGCCTTGAAATAGTGTCCCAGTGGTGTTTCCTGGGGCTCAGTGGGTAGGTTATTGGTCCCATATAATGAGGTTGGTGAGTTCAAACTAGGCACTGGACAAAAAAAGCCAGGAATAGTGGCAGGCTCCTGTAGTCACAGCCATTGGGGAGGCTGAGGGAAAGTAATCGCCTAAGCCCAGGAGTTGGAAGTTGCTGTGAGCTGTGATTCCATAGCACTCTACCAAGGGTGACAAAGTGAAACTGTCTCAAAGAAAAAAAAAATAGCATCCTACTTAAGTGACTTCATGCAGTTTTATTAGCTGTGATGCAGTCTGAGTCACACTGCTGTACAAAATCTCACCTGCTGTGTCAGCCTTCTGTCAGGACTCTCAAAGGTCAATAGAATTAATAAGGCACAGATGGGTGATCACTTCCATGTATGTGTTTGGATGCGTAGGAAGTGTCCTGGTTCAAACACTAGAGGGACACCAGCTAAAGTGAGCAGAAAAGGCCACTTAGTATCTTTGAACAGAAGCCTGGATCCCAGGAGATTACAGGATGAAGCCACTACATGAGCACCATGAGTGAAATCATCATGCGTATTGTCCTGGGTTACCACCGTGAAGCTTAACCTTACTCCTCTTAAGCATGGGTAGTGGCTTTCTGGGTTTGTTGTTGGGTTCAAGTGTGACCAAAGAGTGGGGATTTTATATCCACACTTTAATTCCTGCTTCCTAAAGTTTGTTTGTACTATTGCCAAGGGATTCAACAAGCCTTCCTTTCCTTTTCACGTCATAAATTTGTAAGCAAATGAAAGAGTGTGGTTTATACCCGGTGTTCCCCTAGGATGTTATAGAATAAGAACTCGAGCCCAAAGATAAGACAGTGATTTGACAGACCTAACAAGTACATCACACAAATCCCAGTTTGACTTTTCATGATGTTTTATTTCTTTCTGTAGTATAGGCATATTTTATGTGGGAGGTGTCTCACTGAAGGTCCTTTCTTGAAGTCCAGGTAAGCAATGTGTCCAATAGTTTACTGCATGGCTGCATTTATTTATGATAATAATGGGAAATATCAGCCTATCTGGAAAGTTGCATTATTCTTGACCTCTGTGATATGTGTGTCCAAACTTTTGGCTTTTTGGCCACATGGGACGTTGAAGAGTTATGTTGGGTAACATGTTTAATACACAATAATTAATTAAACATGATAAGCAAAAAGGATATGTGTGCATAATTGTGGTCTGCCACCACAGATATGCAAAATAGTCCTGACAAAATCTTTATGTGTCACCATGGCCTTAGGATTGGACACACCTCAAAGCCACAGATAAGGTCATTTCTTAAATAGAGATCAATGACATTTGCCATGCATTACTACAATATTTGGAAGCTCTTGGAAGCCAAGATGGGCTGATCTCCTGAGCTCATGTGTTGGAGACAAGGCTGAGCAACAGAAAGAAACCCTCAGCCATACTCTCCCACCTGGTATCTACTCAAATAGAAAAGGTAGCCAAGTGTTGTATCCCTTGCCTGTAGTTCCAGCCACTTCAAGGGCTGAGGCAAGAGGATCCCTTCAACCTGAAAGCTAGATGTTGCTGTGTGCTAGGTTGAGGTTGTGGGCAATCTAGCCTGGGCAAAAGAGTGAGAGTCTGTCTTATGAAAATAATAAAAAAAAGAAAGAAAGAAAATTTTCTAGGCACAGTTTTCAAGAATGAAATTATGAGAATAGGTCAGTAGGCAGATAGAATACATAAAGGAGGAGATTTATTGTGGTCCCTGGGGAGGGGAGAACAGTGAGTCAGTTCATTCCTGGTTGGTTCTTTAGGACATTGTCCATTGATCTGATGGGTAGGGGTTGTCCACAGATGTCTGGTCCTAGTTTTAGGCTAATCGGGGCAAGGGAATATTGCCCCAGATTGAAAAGCCCAACAAAAGAGGTGGAGGTTATAATCTGGATTTTTTTTTTTTTTTGTACATAAGAAAAGCCTGATTTTAGTCAAGAATTCACTGTGTGGGAATTTTAGAGTGACTACAAGAATCTAAGGTATCAAAAGTTCAGAGTTACATAAAATTCAAAAGCTTGACTAATAGAGGTTGTAGGGAAACAATTTCCCTATGAACAAATAATTTCTCTAGTTGACATCTAATCAGGGGGGAAATTTTCAACACTAAATCTGTGGTCAAAAGTAAAAATTATAGACAGAATTTTTGGCAGGCACCTGTAGTCCCAGCCATGCAGGAGGCTAAGACACGAAAATTGCCTAAGCCAAGGAGTTGGAGATTGCTGTGATCTGTGTGACACCATGTAACTCTACTGAGGATGATAAAGTGAGACTATTGTAATAACTGACCAAGAAAAAGACCCCGAAAGGCCCCTAACTGACTCAGCCTGAGTCCCCACACATCTCAACACCCCCCCCACACAAAATCCAGAAACAGGTTTCATAATAGAGTAAGGAAGTTCCCTGAGTTCCAAAAGATTCCTAGCCACATGTAAAACAGTGATGAAAGCTTACTCAAGCAAAGATTCCCAAGCTAAGTTTCCCAAGCCATCCCCATGCCACCACTGCAATGTAATCCCCTGAGCCAATTACCACACTGTAACCCCACCCCAAGCTAACTGCCATGTTCTGCTTCTGTGCTTGCCAGCTTGCTTGCCAAGTAGCACAAAAATGGTATAAAAATCAGCCTGCTCCTCACTTCAGGGCTGCCTGCCCTTTTGGGCAGTGGTCCCCTGCATAGGTATAATAAATCACCATCTGATTCATACCTGAAGTGGGATCCGAGTTTTTATTACAGTTGACAATGGGTACAACATTTCTGCAGGACCCAGTGAGAGTGCCACCACTGGACCCCCACCTAGGCCCGCCACTGTCTGACAGCTCCAGGGGAAGGCCTCAGAGAGAAGTTCCTCCATCCCAGTTTCTTTGGATGTGTGGAGGTAGGGCATAGGTCTCCAAATTTCTGAAATTGGTAATAAGACAACAACACCTGGGTAAGTATGTTAAGTCTCTAGAATTTCTGGAGGGAAACCAGACCAATTGGATGCAACTACAAAGTATGTTTCCAGATGGGGGGAGAAACATCTTCCCCCATCCTTCATCTTGTGATGGACTCACAGGGGTGAGTCTCTGTGGACTTGTGGTGGACTCACAGGGGTGAGTCTCTGTGGACTTGTGGTGGACTCATAGGGGTGAATCTCTGTGGACTTGTGGTGGACTCACAGGGCTGAGTCATCACTGTATCATATCTTTGTCTTCACTATATCTTTGTCTTTGTCTTTCTGTCTCTTAGTGAACTCCCTCTTCCATGTCAGTAAGATTATGTGAAACCTGTCAGTCTTTTTCATGACTGGTCTGTTGGTTTCTCTTTTTTGTATTCACAAAGTGTAGGTCTGTTAGTTTGTCAGCCCTTCCTTTTAGGACCCACAGAAAGTGAGTCTTCATTTTGCCTGGTTTTTCTATTCTTTGGGCTCATGGAGGGTGAGTCCCTGATAAAATCCAAGTTTATGTCAGCACTAGTGTGTGTGAGTTGTTTGAAAAATTTGTGTTTGCTGTTTCCAATGGTTTGTCAGAATTCCTTTTGAAAATTAGTCAATTCCAAGTTTCGATGTCAACATCTCTGTTTTCCTGTTGTCTGTCAATGTGTCACTGTACAATTTGTTTTATAACCCCCTGCATTTGAAGGGCAATTAAAGAGTTACCATAAAGTTTAGTAAGACTATTCTTCTTGTTAGCTGCCAAGAAACTATGGTTATCATGTTATAAATCATCTTGAAATAAGGTGCTGACACTCAGCAGAAAACCCAAGGTCAATTACCCATTTAGAACTAAAAAGAAGAGAAAGTCCTCTTTACTTTTTAAAGACAGCAGCCACTTGGCATTACTCTGGTTGGCACGTATTCTTCCAATACTCAGGTAGCCTCCAGGAGGGGGAAAGGTTGTAGTCCCTCTAAGGGGAGACACCTTCTGGAAAACTTCCCAGGGTCCCTGGAGAACCTGTAGCCCCAGGAGACTGGCTGACGATCACTCCTAAATTCACCTGTGAGTCCACCTCTGGAGGTAAGCCACTTTAACATCTAATTTTGGCTAGTGCCAGCAGACATTAATATCATTATTCATGGAATTTTTGTTGTGCTTATTTGTTGTAAATTGTTTTAAAAATATGTAACTGTTTGTTGAATTCAATTGTTGTAATTTGTGTAGAACCTCTGAGGGAAAGCCAAACAGGCATGAGAAACCTCAGTCTTACTGGCCAGTCGGGGGCTCCCAGAAATGTGTGTTCACACCCATCACTGGAAACACTATTAAAATAAAGTGGACATCCAGTCAACCCCCATGGTGTTAGATCACCCATAGGCCTGTTAAAAACTATATGAGAAAGTGTTCTGGTTCTGATTTTTATAATATGAGAGTGTGAGAATAAATGTGAACTTTTAGACATTGTTCATGCCCGGCCCATGTCTGCCATGTCATTTTATGTCATTTATTCAATGTTTATTAAAGGATTGATCTCAACCTAAAACAATCTTGTATTAAACTGAAGAGAAATAAAAAGTATAAAAAAGTTTAAAAGGATTCCCTATAACTCAGCATTTTATACCTTGAAACACCTGAGTTCTAATTCTTGTCAGCAATTAGAGATTTCTTTCTCTATGTTGTTACTATAAATGTCTGTCTGTTTTAATTCACTGGTTTCCTGCAACATTCTGGTTCCCTGATGAGAGTGCTCCCCAGCACCCTGAATGGCACCATTCTCTAAGAGCTCTCCCATACTTAATTACATGGAGAAGAGGGCCCCAGCAAGGTGACAGGAATGTCCAACAGTGGTTCTCTGTGACAGCAGCCCGCCAATAGAGGAATGAACATGCAGGGGAAGAGCATGCTCTGACAATGAACCTACTTTTGTTAACTCCATCTCTGAAGTAAAAGGTAAAATAGAACCCCTGTGTGTTCCACAACTTCCTTGCCTCTGGAACATAAAGTTTAACTACCCTCCCCGACATTTCATATAGAATCTTAAAGTTAAGTTAAAAAAAAGAATAATTTCGTGTAAAAAATCTTGTCATAAATTTTTCCTGAAACAAAAAGTTTGTCTAGAAGAATGAAAGTCAAGACAAAGTTTAAAAAAGTCTAAAATATTTACAAAATGTCTGTGCAGGTTAAATAAAACTTATAAAGAAGTTTCATATAATCCAGTTAACTAGGTATTTCCTCTAACTTTCATTGGAAAGATAACATGTCTATGAGTATTGCTAACCTAACTCCAAACAGAACAGAAATCAGCTACATGGAACTCAGTTGATTTGTTATAGTTGAGAATATTGCTAATTCTTTGTGTTTGTTTTCTAGAAATAAAAAAACCATTTTCTATCTTTTAAGCTATTTATAGCTTCTCAAGTATGTACTTATTAGCAGAATCTGAAATATGTATGTTTTTCTCTCCTTAATTTCTCTAAAATTTAAAAGCCATTTCTAAATATTCTCAATTCCTGACAATACAGTTATTTGCATAGGTTCAATAAAGATTTTTTTTTTTTTTCTATAGAATAATGAAGACACTGGTTAATTTACCAAGGCTTCATCTGGAATAGCATTTCCAGAAGTGTCCAGACTGCACTAAGGAATTAAGGTTGACTTTACAAAGCCAATAAAAAAGTTATTTAGAAACCTAGCCAGATACCCATTAGTAACATTTCCTGATCTGTGGTAAGTAACGAAGGTTGCTTACTCACAGGTTCGGGAAGTGAAATATGCTTGGAGACCTCAAGAGAAGAGGAATTTACCTGATGCACACAGGTATCAAATGGCACAGATGAAACCTGGGCTCGTGAAAGACTTTCAAGAAATCCAGCCTGTGATTCCTTATAAAACATTCCAACAAAAGCCAATTTTAAAGGAAAGAAAAGCCTATGTAAACACTCAGAACCAGTATACTGAAGGTACAGTTTATTTTGGCAACTAAGTTAATTTTGCTATATTTTGTTTTTACTAAGAAACTAATCTGTTAAATGAGGCTAAGAGACTATTCAAAGAGTATAGAATTATATACTGTAGTTATATTTATGCTGAAGGCTTAAGACTCAACAAGATCACACTTTGGCTCCACTGGGAAAATTTGTGCAGTATTAAATGTTATATACTGTGTCTATATAGATACCTCAAAAAAAAAATTAAAACCTAAAATGAGAATTTCCCAGTAAATAGTGTAACTGTAGCACTGCATCCTACTCTGCCTCATCCATATACTCTGCTTAGTCTGCTGCTGGCAGGAGCCAAGTGGCCCACTTGCCTGGACTTAAAGGATACCTTTTTCAGTATAAAGCTGGCTCCAGAGAGCCAGAGTCTGTTTGCTTTCCAGTAGAAGAAAGCCAGATATAGAAACTGCAATTCATCTACATAGACCAGGTTGCCACAAGAGTTTAAAACACCCACGATTTTTTGAGAAATGCTGGGTGGTGAAGAAACTCTTTAAGGGACTTATCTTAATTGGAATTTTGGACTTGGGGAAAAGGGAAGAAATATCATAGGGAAAAGTAGTAACTCATGTATATATTAGCCCACCACCATAGTACTATTAAGGCCTGAGTAAAGACAAGGTAGAATCAAGTCTTTGAACATTAGATTGCCAGCAGATCTGTTAAAAAGTGTGTAAAAATGTGTAGGTCTGGTGTGACTGAGAACAGGAATTTAAGAATTGAGCCTGTGGGCCACAGATCTGTGATAACAAGATTATTAGTTCTTTGCTGCAGTTTTGTCTAGGAAGGGGATTAAGGTGTGTGCTTCTTAATCAAGGTGGACCTTGCTGAGACTCAAAAAGTTTGTACCTGGAAATGAGAGTCTGATATCTGAGCTCACCCAAGCCTGAAAAAATGAGGGTTCCCTGCCCAGCCGTGCATAAAAATTAATAGTATTACATACCCATTATCAACCCCTTCCCAGCAACACAGATGAATCAAGGATTTGATTCCAAAAAAGACCAGTGGGGAACGTAATAACTGACCCAGGAAAAGACCCCTAAAGGACCCTAACTGTCTCAGCCTGAGTCCCCACATGTCTCACCTCCCCACCCCTGGCAAAATCTGGGAACAGGTTTCAGAATAGAATAATGAAGTTCCATGAGTTTCCAAAGACTCCAAGCCACAGGGAAAACAATGGTGAAAGCTTACTGAAGCAAAGTTTCCCAAGCTAAGTTTCCCAAGCCATCCCCATGCCAAACTCCATGATGTAACCCTTTGAGCCAACTACCACACTGTAAACTCGCCCCAAGCTAACTGCCACATTCTGCTTCTGTGCTCACCAGATTGCTGGCCACATAGCACCTAAATGGTATAAAAACCTGCCTGCTCCTCAATTCAGGGCTGTAATAAATCACCATCTGATTTATACCTAAAGTGGGGTCTGAGTTTTTCTTACAGGTGACAATGGCTATATCACTATGTGTCTACAAAAAAACAAAAAAGTCAAAATGAGCAGTAACTGCACTACCAATTGTTTTCTTCATTTATGTATTCAGAGACTGGTTTTGCTGCCCTTGGTGGAGTGCCCTGCTATCATAGTTCATAGCAAACCTCAAGTGTTGTCATCAAGCAAACCTATTTCCTCAATTGGGCCTCTAGACACCTGTATAACATCCAGCCATTTTTTATTCTTCACAGATGGGGATCACAATAGTCCTTAGGGTCGTCTCCAATTCAGAAGCTCAGACAGTTCAACTGATTGGGCCTCCCAAATTGCCTATATGAGAGGCATGACGAACCACCACTGGCCACAAAACATACTTTGAAAAATGTCCCATCTTTAATGTCTAGAGTGGTGGCTCACCATGAGGGTGGTGAGTTCAAACCTGGACTAAGGCAAACTGCAACAAAAAATAGCCAGGCATTATGGTGGATGCCTGAAGTTCCAACTACTGTGGAGGTTGAGGCAAAATAGTTGCCTAAGCCACGGAGTTGGAGGTTACAGTGAGTTGTAATGCCACAGCACTCTACCAAGGATGACAAAGTAAAATTCTGTCTCAAGAAAAAAAAAAAAAAGAGAGAACAAATAGTATCCTACTTAAGTGACTACATGCAGGTTTTTCAGGTGTGCTTCACCTTGAGTCACACTGCTGTATAACATCTGAACTGTTGTGTCAGCCTAGCCCCTGGAATCTCAACTGTCAATAGAGTCAATAAGGCACAACTGGGAGATAATTTCTCTGTGTGTGGATGGAGGGCTAAGAATTATTCTGGATAAAACCCTTAAGGGACACCAGCTGAAGTGAGCAGAAAAGGCCAGTTAGTATGATTGACCAGAAGCCTGGATTCCAGGAAATTATAGGATGAAGTCACTACATTGTCACCATGGATGACATTATAATTAGTATTGCCCTGGGTTAAAATCTTTAAGCTTAACCTTATTCCTGCTAAGCCTTGGTAGTGGCTGTCCGGGTTTGTTGTTGGGTTCAAACTGTTACAAAAAAGTGGGGTTCTTTTCTCAACACTTAATTCCTGCTTCCTAAAATTTGTATCTACATTCAAGGGATTCAACAAACCTTCCTTTCCTATTTAGGTCATGGATTTGTAAGCAAATGGAAGAGTGTGGTTTATACCCTGTGCTGCCTGGGAATGTTACATAACAAGACCCCAAGCCCAAAGATCAGAAAGTGATTTGACAGACCTGACAAGTATGTAACAAAATTATCACATCTACTTTTCTTGAAGTTTTACATCTTTCTGAAGAATAGGCTTGTTTCGGATGGTTTGTGTCTCGCTGAAGGTCCTCTCTCAAAATCTGATTAGGAAATCTGTCCTGTAGTGTGATCCATAAATTCAGGTTTTTATGATAAAATATAATTTTATGGGAAATATCAGCCTTTCAGGAACATTCCAAACTTCCTGACCTTCAGTGCAGGTATGTCCAAACTTTTGGCTTCTTGGCCACATAGGAAGTAGAAGAGATATTTTGGGGCACACGTTCAATACACAATCACTAATGAAACCTGATAAGGGAAAAAGAGATGTGTGCACAATTGTGGTGATATCCGCCACCACATATATGCAAAAGAGTACTGACATAATTCCTATGTGTCACTGGGACCTGAGGATTAGACACTCCTCAAAGCCCCTGATAAAGTCATTTATTACATAGAGCTCTATGACATTTGCCATGTCTGACTATAATATTTAGATGATATGGAAGGTCAAAGTGGGCTGATCCCCTGGGCGCAGGGTTTGTAGACAAGTCTGAGTAACTCTAAAACACCCTCAGCCCTGATCTCCCAAACGATTTCTACTAAAATAGAAAAGGTACCCAAGCGTTGTGGCCATTGCCTGTAGTTACACATAATCCAGGGGTTGAGGCAGGATGATCCATTCAATTTAAGAGTTGGATGTCGCTGTGTGCTAGGGCTGTGATCACTCTAGCCTGAGAAAGATAGTGAGAGACTGTCTCATAAAATATAAGAAAGAAAGAAAGAAAGAAAGAAAGAAAGAAAGAAAGAAAGAAAGAAAGAAAGAAAGAAAGAAAGGAGGAAGGGAGGGAGGGAGGGAGGGGAGGAAGGAGGGAGGAAGGGAGGAAGGAAAAGGAAAGGAAAGGAAAGGAAAGGAAAGGAAAGGAAAGGAAAGGAAAGGAAAGGAAAGGAAAAACAAAAAATTTGTAGGCATAGTTAACAAGAGGAAAAGTATGAGGAGAGTTAAGTAGGCAGATGAAACATGAGACTACATAAAGGGAGGAGATTTATTGTGGCTCCAGGGGTGATGGTGGAACAATGAGTAAGGGCATGCAGGTTTGAGATTGGTTCATTAGGATATTGCTAGTTGATCTGCTGGGTAGGTGTTTTCCAGAGATGTCTGGTCCCTGGTCTTGGACTGATTGGGGAAAGGAAATATTGGCCAAGACTGAACAGACCAACAAATGAAGTGGAGCATATACTCTTGATGTTTCAGTATGCATATGAAAAGCCTGATTTTAGTCAATAATTCACTGTGGGCAGTTTCCAGTGACTACAAGAATCTAGGATAACAAGGGGCCAGAGTTACATAAATCCAAAGGCTTGAGTAATACAGGGTTTAGTAAAAGAATTTTCTGTGATAGAATAATTTCTCTGGTTGACATCTAGTCTAAGGGGAAATTTCAACAGTAGATCCTTGGTCAAAAGTAAAAATGAGGGGTAACTCCTCTACAAATTATTTTCTCCATTTATATATTGAGACAGAGTCTTGTTTTATTGCATTTGTTAGAGGGCCCTAGTATAACAGCTCACAGCAAACTTCAAGTATTGTCATCAAGCAAACCTATTCCCTCAGTGGGGACTCCAGGCACTGGAGCAGTTTTTTATTCTTCAGAGATGTGTATCTCACTATTGCTCAGGCTAGTCTCTAATTCAGAAACTCAGACAATCCAACTGACAAGGCCTCCCAAAATGCCAAGATGACAGATATGAAGCACCAGCGCTGGACACCAAGTATAGTTTAAAAAATATCCCAATTTCAAAGTCTGGAGTGGTGGCTCACACCTGTAATACTAGCACTCTGGAAAGTAGAAGCAGGTGGTCCAAAGTAACTGGGCACTGTGGTGAAGCAGCTAGACTCCCACATGCCCAGGAGGCTGAGGTAATAGGATCTGTTGATCCCAGGAGTTTGAGACTGCAGTTATCTATGATGACATAAAGGGACTCTTCCCAGGGGAAAGTAGTCAAACTGTGTCCCAAGGACAAAGAAAAAGACAGCTTATGTAGAATGGAATAATGTGCCTTCCATGTCAATTCATGGTAACCTGTGTGTGAGCAGGGAGATAGGGTAAACTGTCTCTCAAATACTCTCACGATCTGTATACTTTTTATGCAGTGAGCCTTTTGAGCACATCAAGTTTTGGAAAACATCCTCAAGTAGCCTCATTAAAATAAGTAGTTCACCCTTTGAAAGTATTAAGTTCTGTATTCCTTAGAATAGTCAAAGAATTTTACAGCTATCATCACAATCTAATTTTAGAACTTTGTCTTCTCCCCTCACACAAAGAACGCCAATAACTACTAGCAATCACTTTCATTTTCCCCACCACCCTCACCTACTTGCCCCCTACTCCTAGCAGACAATTGGCCTGGTTTAGATGTTTTCTTCTGAGTTCAGTCATTCTCTGTGTAGTCTTTGTAAGTGGCCTTGTTCCCATATCATAATGATTTTAAGGTTCATTCTTATTGTAACATAAATGTTCACTTCATTCCTTTTGATAGTTGAAAAATATTCCATCAGGTGAATATAGCATGTGATATATTTATCTAATCATCTGTAAATCCTAGTAGTCATCCTGAAGATATTCCATCATCATCTATGATTTTTAACAGATTTTATCAGCAAGATATGTTGCCCTCTCTATCAACAGCCTTTTCAGTGTCTCTTGAAGTGACTGTGTGGTTTTTCTTATTGATTCTATTAGTAGTTGATTTCCCATATTGAACTAGACTAGAAATCCTGGTAATAAATCCCATTTTGTATACATCTATAAAAAATTTTCCTGGGGTTACCATTTTCAAGCTTAACCTTATTCCTGCTAAGTATTTGTAGTGGCTCTCTGGGTATATTGTTGGGTTCAAATGGTTAAAATTTATTGGGTTCTTTTCCCCACATTCCATTCCTGCTTCCCAAATTTTCTTTGAATCTGTGTCCAAAGGATTCAACAACCCTTTTATTTCTTTTCAATTCATGTACTTTAAGAAAATGGAAGAGTTTGGTTTAGAACTGCTGCTGCCTAGGGATGTGGTAGACCAGGAAACCGAGCTCTAAGTTCAGACAGTGATTTGACAGACTTGACAGGTATGTCACACAATTCTCAGTGCTATTTTTTGTGATGTTTTACTTCTTTCTCTTGAATAGGCTTGTGTGGGAAGGTAGGTGTCACAGTGAAGGTCATCTTTTGACATCTGATTAGAAAATGTGTGCAGTAGTGTACTATAGGTAAAAGGCCTATATGCCTCTGAAAAAGCTGTTTGAGAGGGAGCAGTGAAAAGACTTTGTGCAGGCATATTTCTGAGAAACTGAGGTAGAATCCCATATGGCCAGGTTGGTGTGGGCATAAAAACCTCCTGACCTAAGGTTGGCCTGATTGGTTGTGGGCACAAACCCTCCTGACTTAAGGCCCACATGAAAGTGTAGACATGCAAAAGAGTTTCTGTATGTTTTAAGAATTTTCTGACTATGCCTTTCCTAAAGATTAAAGTAACTGCCTCCAAACTGTGAGGACAGTAAGGCAGGTATTTAATCTATTTTCCTCCCCACCCCCAAGCCTCAGGATTTATCAGATAAGAGGAAAGAAGTAATGGCTAACAACATGTTCTCCATTAAGTCATGTATTTTTAGGAGGATTAAGTTAAATAAACTAGTTATCATTTAATCTGGTTAAACCTTAGCCCATAAGGATAGCTATCAATCTGGTTATCAGTTAATCTGGTTTATCTATAGGCCCATAAGTACCAGGCAGTAAAAGGCCTGGGGCCAAGGTTTAAGTCATGTGTTTATTGATTAAGTTATGTGCCTATATAAGCTGAGAAGAAATAAAGAAGTTTGCTTTTCACCATCATAGAGTTTTTAGCTACTCTTTATTCCTATTTACTATTTCAACTGCAGGTCTATACTCTGCATCACTGATCATGCATAAGGGACTTCACACAACAGTGTACTCCATAGCTGCAGTTATTTTTGATGATATTGGGAACTATCAGCCTATCTGGAAAGTTCCAACATCCCTGACCTACGTGCCAGGTGTGTCCAAACTTTGGCTTCATCATCACATAGAATGTAGAAGAGTTGTGTTGGGCTACATGTTCAATACAGAAACACTAATTAAACCTGATCAGCAAAAAAGGATCCATGCATAATTGTGGTGATATTTGCCACCAAAGATATGCCAAATACTCTCTAAAAACTTCCCATGTGTAACCGTGGCCTGAGGATTGGACACTCCTCAAAGCCCCTGATAAAGTCATTAATTAAGTAGAGTTCAATGACTTTTGCCATGCATGACTACAATATTTGGTTATTCTTGTAGGCCAAGGTGCCCCTGATAGACACTACTTAAGTAGAGTCTAGTGACTTTTGCCATGCATGACTACAATATTTGGTTGTTCTGATAGGCCAAGGTGTGCTTATCCCCTGACCTCAGATTTTGGAGACAAGGATGAGCAACATCAAGACACCCTAAGCCCCTCTCTCCCCCCCCCCCCAGTTTGTACTGAAATAAAAAGGTAGCCAAGCCTTGTGGCACCTTCCTGTAGTTCCAGCTACACAAGAGGCTGAATCAAAATGATTCCTTAAACCCAAGTGTTGTATGTCTCTGTGCGCTAGCCTGAAGCCATAACACGAGCCTGGGCAACAGAGTGAGAATCTCTCTCATGAAAAATAGTAAAAGAAAGAAAGAAGAAAATTTGCTACACAGTTTCTAAGAGGTAAAGAACAAGGAAAGATCAGTAGGCAGAATGAATGGAGGAATACATGAAGAAGGAGATTTATTGTGGTCTCTGTCGGGAGGAACAATGAGTCAGGAGAAACGTGTTTGGCATTGGTTTGCTAGGATATTGTCAGTTGATATAATGGGTAGCAGTTGTCCAAAGATGTCTGGCCCCTTGTCTCTGACTGATTGGGCTAAGGGATTATTGGACCACATTGAAGGAGTCCAACGGAAGAGGTTGAGATTGTACTCTGAATTTTTTAGAGTGCATATGGAAAGCCTAATTTGAGTCAAGAATTCACTGTATATCAAAGGGTCACAGTTACATAAAATACAAAGGCTTGACTAATACAAGTTTCAGAAATACAATTTCCCTATGAGAGAATAATTTATCTACTTGACATTTAATCTAGGGGTAAAATTTCAAAAACGTAATTGTGGCAAAAAAAATAAAATGTGGGCTAAGTCCCATACCAATGGTTATCTCCATTTATGTGTGATTTTTCTTATTGTTTCTATTAATTTAGTGTTTTATATTAGTTGCTTTTCCCATATTCAGAAAGACTGCCAGTCCTGGTAATAAATACCATTTGGGATAAATGTATAAAATATTTTGTATGCTAACGCACTTTTCCTGATCCTATAGAGTATATGTCTTATAGATTAGATACTGCATTTCCACTTTTGCCCCAGAAAAATACATTTGTACCATCATAGCTCAAGAAAATGCAAGCTATTATCCTCAAGTGATCCTCCTGAGTTTATGCTTCTCAGAAGCTGAGAGTTCAAGCCAATGCCACCACTGCTGGGGAAGCATTGCATTTATTTCTTGGACAAGTAGGGCCACACTATATTGCTCATTCTGGTCTGAAACTCCTTAGCTTTCAGTGATCTTTCTTCATTGGCCTATGAAATTGCTGGAATTACAGGTGTGAGCTATGGTTCTCATTCAGGCTTATGTATTACTGAAGGTTTTCCACTATTTTCATCAGATAACAGCCCATAGATTAAAAAACAAAACTCTATTCATTGATAATTCACGCAATCCATAATTCACTCAATTTAAGTATACAGTTCAAGACGACATATTCAGAGATTACTTGTATATTTTGTTTGTTACTAGAGAAGTTTCCCTTACGATGTAGATCAAAGAGATAGAGGAAAGAAAGGGATGAAGGAAAGAAAAGAATGGAGAGAGCAAATGAATGAGGGAGAGAGAATTTGAGGAAGAAAAGATACATGGAGAGAGGGGTGAAGGGAGGGAAGGAGAGAGGGAAACAAAGAAAGAGAAAATGACCAAATTTGGTGGCTCACACCTATAATCCTAGCCCCCTGGTAGGCTGAGATGAGTGGTGTTCTTGAACAAGTGTGTATTGAGAATGGACTGGGCATGTTTCAGACCCTGTCTCTACTAAAAAATAAAAGTATCTAGCCATTGTGACAGGCACCTGTGGTCCTAGCCACGTGAGAGTTTTAGGCAAGAGGATAGCCTGAATCCTGGAGTTTGAGTTTGATATGGTTCAATCAATGTAGACATGCTTAAGACCTGTGAATCTTTGACAAAGTTGAGTCTGTACCCATGCTTAGTAAATTTGTAAGCTCCACTCAAACGGATATTTTGGAGTAGGTGTCAAAACAAGTCCTTGAAATAGCATCTCAGGGGCAGAGACCATGGCTCAGTGGGTAGGACGCAGGCCCCATAAAACGAGAATGGTGAGTTTGAACCCGGAAGCAGCAAAACTGCAACAAAAAATAACCAGACATTGTAGCAAGTGCCTGAATTCCCAGCTATAAAAGGAGACTTAGTATCATTGACCCGAAGCCTGGATCCCAGGACATTACAGGAAGAAGTCGCTACATGATCACCATGGATGACATCACAATGGGTGTTGCCCTGGATTACCATCTTTAAGTTTAACCTTATTCCTGGCAAGCATGGCATGGATTTGTAAGCAAGTGAAAGAGTGTGATTGAATATTAGTGCTGCTCTTGGATGTTATAGAGAAAGAACCCAAGTCAAATGTTCAAAGAGTTATTTCACAGACCTGACAAGTATGTCACAATATTCTCAGATCTAGTTTTAAGAGATTTTACTTCTTCCTCCAGAATAGGCTTGTTTTGGATGGTAGGTGTCTCACTGAAAGTCCTCTCTTAAAATCTGATTAGGCAATGTGTCCAGTAGTATATTCCATACTTGAAGTTATTTATTATGATCATGGGAAACACCAGCATATCTAGAAAGTTCCAACACTACTCATGTCCATGCCAGGTGTGTCCAAACATTTGGATTCTTGGCCACATAGCAAGTAGAAGAGTTTTACTGTGGCCTTTCCCATTAGGTCCAGCTAATCCAGAAGCTGAGACAGGAGAATCCCTTCAACCCAAGAGTTGGATATCACTGTGTTCTAGGCTGTGGCCATGACAGTCTGTCCTGCACAAAGAAGTTAAAGTTTGTCTCATGAAAAATAATGAAAGAAAGAAAGAAAGAAAAAAATAAAGAAAGAAAGAAAGAAAGAAAATAAAATTTTCTAGGCACAGTTTCCAAGAGGAAAAGTATGAGGATAGGTCATTAGGCAAATGGAATAGGGGACTAAATAAACAAGGAAATCTATTGTGTCCCCCAGGGGGGAAGACAATGATTCTTGACAAGTATGTTTGAGATTTCTTCATTAGGATATTGCCAGTTGATGTGATGGGTAAGTGTTGTTTAGAGATGTCTGATCCATGGCCTCAGAATTACTGGGGCAAGGCAATATTGGCCCAGATGGAAGGAACCCAACAGGAGGGGTGGAGGGTGTACTCTGGATTTTTCATTGTGCATGCAAAAAGCCTCATTGGAGGCAGGAAGTCACTGTGTGGCCAGGTTAGTGTGATTACAAGAATATAGGATATGAAAGGGTCATAAAATTAAAAGGCTTGAATAATATAGGATTTAGGAAAACAATTTGCCTATGAGAGAATAATTTCTTTAGTTGACATCTAATCTCAGGGTAAAATTTCAATGCTAGATCCGTGGTCAAAAGAAAAAATGAGCGAATTCTTCTACCAGTGGTTTTATCAGTTTATGTATTGAGACAGAGTCTTGTTTTGTTGCCCCAATAGAGTGCTATGGTATCATAACTCATGGCAATCTTCACGTAGCATCAAGCGAACATATTCCCTGAGGTGGGATTCCAATTGCCTACATAAAATCTGGCCTATTTTATTCTTCAGAGTTGGGAATCTCACCAGAGCTCAGACTGGTCTGTAATTCATGAGATCAGATGATTCAACTGACTGAGACTCCCAAAGTGCCAAAATGAGAGCCATGAAACACCACCTCTGGCCACACACTATAGTTTGAAAAAATCCCAACTTCAGGTGGCACCTGTGGCTTAGAGTATAGGTAGCCGGCCCCTTATACTAAGGCTGGTGGATCTGAAACCAGTCCCAGACAAACTGCAACAAAACAAAAATAGCTAGGCTTTGTGGTGGGTGACTATAGTCCCAGCTGCTTGTGATGCTGAGGCAAGAGAATTGCCTAAGCCAAAGAGTTGGAGGTTGTTGTGAGCTGTGATGTCATGGCACCCTATGTAGAGTGACAAAGTGAAATTCTGTCTCAAAGAAAAAAAAATAGTGTCCTTCTTGAGTGACTCCATGCAATTTTGTCACCTGTGATGAAGCTTGAGTCACACTGCTGTACAAAATCTCCACTCTTGTGCCAGCCTAGTGCTGTGAATCTCAACTGTCAATAGAATCTATAAGGCACACATGGGAGATGACTTCTCTGTCAGTGGATGGAGGGCTAAAAAGTGTCCTGTATCAAACACTTGAGGGACACCAGCTGAAGTGAGCAGAAAAGAACACTTAGTATCTTTGACTAGAATCCTAGATCTCAGTGACTTAAAAGATAAAGTCACTACATGGTCACTGTGGATGACATCACAATGGGTATTGTCCTAGGTTACTATCTTTAAGCTTATCATTATCCTGCTGGCCATCAGTAGTGGCTGTCCAGGTTTGTCATTCTGTAAAAACTGTTACAAAACTGTGGGGTTCTTTTCTCCACACTCAATTCCTGCCTTCAAAAGTTTGTTTGCATATCTGGCCTAGGCATTCAACAACCCTTCCTTTCCTTGTCATGTCATGGATTTGTAAGCAAATGGAAATGTATGGTTTATACATACTGCTGACCTGGAATGTTATAGACCAAGAACCCAACACCAAAGAACAGACTGATTTCACAGACCTGACAGATACTTCACACAATTCTCAGTTCTATAGGTCATTTCAAAAGTTTTGTCCATTTTTATGAGTCTACTTTAAACTGTAATATCTCAGTGAATATTTATTCAATTTAATCGAAGTAAGTGCCATTTTAATCAGTGCACTTTTGCCAATGTAACACAAGTCGATTAATTCCGTCAGCATAAAAATTGGGTGCTCGGGATTCGATGAAGTCAACGAAGGCCGTTTTTGCTAGGTCCTGATTGGCAAAGGTTCTACTGGTGAGAAAGTTATTGAAGTGCTTGAAAAGATGATAGTTGGTTGGCGAGAGGTCTGGGGAGTATTGTGGGTGAGGCAGAACTTCGACGCTCAATTCCTTTAATTTTCGGACGGTGATTTGTGAGATGTGCGGCCGGGCGTTGTCGTGGAGCAGGATTGGACCTCTTCTGTTGACCAGTGCTGGCTGCTGCTGACATAATTTTCAGTACATTTCATCGATTTCCTCACAATAGGACTCTGCTGTGATGGTTTGGCCTGGTTGCAGAAAGTTATAGTGAATCACACCAGCCGCTGACCACCATACAGTAA
>CAUYPK010071063.1:0-15097 GCA_963574355.1 Loris lydekkerianus | reverse complement strand
TTTTTTTTAATTGTTAAATTATAGCTGTGTACATTAGTGCAATCAAGGGGTACAATGTGCTGGTTTCATATACAATCTGAAATATTCTCATCAAACTGTTCAACGTAGCCTTCATGGCATTTTCTTAGTTATTGTATGTAGGTGTTCCATGGGCCTCTTTTGTGAAATTCATACTTCCTTATTTATTTGACAAGGCATCCAAGACTTTTGGCATTGATATCTCCTACCTCAGGAGGTCCAGGTAGGCTCTCATTAGGATTGTGGATGTCTAGACCATTAATTGACTACCATGTCTCCTCTGTTCTAATATTTATCCCTGACTCTTGCAACAGCACTGGTCCCTGTTTAAGACAGACAAATAAACCTTTCTAGAATCTCCAGTTCCTGGCATTAGGAACAAGGAATGATTAGCACACTTAAGGAAAGATCTCCAATGATAATAACAGAAATGTTTTATTCAGTAAATCGGACCACCGAATAAAACATTTTTAACAAACCACACTCTCTGGTTCTATTTCTTTTTTTTTTTTTTTTCTTTTTCCTTCTTCCTCTCTTTTGTTCTTTTCTTTTGTGATTAGAATTTGAGAGTCTCTACTTAATCTACTTAATCTCAGTCATTCCTATTTTCTAAAATGCCTAGGTGAGGACAATAACCTGCAAATATCTTCACTACAAGAAAAATAACAGAAAATTTTATTCCCTACAATTCTTTTTATTCTTCCCATTAGTATAGAAGTTATTCACATTGCATTTAGAGTCACATAAAAAATATGATTAATATTAGAGTAAGCTTTTCAAATGTCCCCCACATGTAACACTATGGCAAATTATGACTGGTTTGCAGCTTCAAAAATAAAATAATCTTAATAAATTTTAAAACCAATAAGCAGAAACTAATTTCAAGAGCCTGCTTTGTGTGTGTTAGATTCTGAACATGCCACTTAGTGTTTTCCTCAGATAATGGAAGCATAATAGGTGTGAAGGGATGACAATTTGGGCTTTGTGGGTGGCCAGGAAAGGGTCACTCATGGGGCCACCTGTCCTTTGTTCCTGTGCAGCACAGCCATGTTTCAAGTAGTCCTGGGGTAAGGTTCCCTGGTACTGTGCTCTCAGCAGGGTGCTACCCTGACCTGTAGAGACCACCTCCGAGAGTGTGTGTAGTTCACTTTCCAGGACCGGCTCTGTCCTTGATCTCTGAGCTGTGACTGACATCAAGGTGCCTAATTAGTGGACACACCGTGATGGTATTTTCTGTGATGTTGTAAGGGCGCAGAGGTCACAGGCGATTCAATCCCCACTAAATCCCAGGAGGCTGCACAAAGCCATGCCTCTGAAGTCTGACTTCAACACAGCAGCCCACAAATGAAGGTATGGCTCCTTTTTTGAATTTGACCAGGAACCTGCTCACTGAGCAGGTGTCTGAAATACGGCTGCTACAGCAATTTCGAATAGCAAAGACATGCACTGATTGCCAAAACCCCGTTTTACCCTGAGACAAGGCAAACCGGGTCATTCTCAAGGGGAGATGAAGGCTGGTTGACTAGCAAGGAAAAAAATAGCTTTTTAAGGTTTTGGGGACTGAATTGTTCAGTAAGTGAGTGACTAAATATGAAAGTTTTCTTTCAACTTCCTTCTTAACTAAATAATTTCTCAGTATTTGTTTTACATCAGGGTAACAATTATGGCATCTTGTTTTGTTTCTTATTAAAATTTACAAAAAGCTTTGCCATTCTAATGATTTTATGAGTTAAGGAGAATATTTTCAAATATCTAATGACACAAATTGGGATTTTGGGAAGCCTTTACTCTTTTATTTATCATTTACAGTAGAACCTGTGTAAGTTGATCACCCAAGGGACTATGACGACAGTCAACATAAGAAAGTAGGCCTACAGTGCATTGAGTACATGTGGTGTGTGTCTGGTCTATGAAAGTTAGATCCATTTAAAGAGGTGATCAGTGTAGGGAGGGTGTCAAACTACGAAGATTGTTCTGTATTTGTATTCTTTTCTCCATTTAGTTGACAATACCAAAGGGCCAGTGTGGTCAAAGTTAGCTGAATCCCTCATGGAGAGGTTAAGGGTCCTGGTAGTAGCAGGTCAGTGGGCTTGGGTAGAGTTGGAGACACAGGCAGGATGCAGAGCTGATGATCAGAGTCTGGCATAGAAAAGATCAGAGACCATCAGCAGAACACAAGTCAAAATACAGACCAAAGGTGAATTTTTAACCAGCAGACAGATCAGTTCTGTGGTCTGATTCATTCCACTGGGATGTAGCTCAGGTTTAGCAAATAAAAAGACAGGCCATGACTTAAGTTTGAATTTTAGATAAAATTAAAAAAAAAAAACTTTTCGCATAAGTATATCCCAAATATTGCATGAAACGCATTTGACTTGTGCAATTATAAGAGGTACAAGATATAATATACAAGGTAACAAGCATTACCAATGCATATTGAGTATTACGAGTTTAATACAATTTTTCCTTTTTTTAATTGTGCACATATACACTTTATTGGCACTCTCTTTGAGTGTGTGTGTATGTGTGTGTGTCTCCTTTGTTTATATGAAATTGAAATTTAGCTTGCTGCCCTGTATATTGTTTGGTGGCCCTAGGTCCTGGTCTTAGAGACCCCCACTGGGGTATGCACAGCGCAGAATCAGGAAGATTCTGACACTAACTGTTTAATGCAACCAAAATTTAGGCAACGGTGGAGAGCAGGGGGGCCAAAGATCTAGGTAAGTGGACACACTGAGAGCTCTGGGGCTGTTTTATGCTTCACAGTATTTTATTTTTCTTTTAGTCTATTTTCATCTCCGTGAAAAGTATATAGAGAACCAAACAATTCATTATTATGTAATAGTCATTTGACCTATATGTAGTCGGAGCCAGTTTACAGCACCCTTATTTTTCCTGTTTTTGTACCTTTTCTTCTGGTGTTCAGAACCCTCGTAGTTTTCTTTGACTCTTACATTCCCTCAGACAAGTTTGGGGCAGGCATTCCTTTCCCCAGCAGCACATCACAACACACACATACACACACACACACACACGGAATCTGTTTACTGGTCCCTAAATTCTCAATTTCTTATAAAGTGACTAAAGCAAATTCTTAGACTAAGCCCAGCCATCTAAAGGATGTGACAACACACAAACACATAGGGCCTTTCCTTTCAGGGACTTACTTTGAAATTTCTAGTAGATAGTGAGAAGGTATTTTCAGGGTAGGGAATTTTTTTCCTCACTTAAGTCATGCCATGTTGGACACTGCTTGGAAGCAGGGATACTGGGACCTTCAGGGAATGAGAAATCTCTGGCCTCTGGGGTTATATTTAGGCTAACTTCCAAACAATAGTTATGTTCTAAAGAATTAACACAGAGCCACAACACCTGCTCCTGCATCAGGAACTTTGATTTCACACATTCACACATTTTATCAAATTCTGAGGCTGCTTTTCTCAATCTTGATGACAATATTCCAAACCAATTCCTGCCCTTGCAATCAACAAAAGAAAAAGAAAAAAAAGGAAGAAAAAGAACGCTTGTTTTTTTTGTGAGCCTTCTTGCAACAATCTGGTTATAATATAAACATAGCTCCATGATTTTCAGATGAGAAAGGCTATAAAATGTTCAAATGCCAAGTGCCATAATAATCACAGTGTTCATCTTTCTAAAGAACCTCATAATTTCTCACACATTTACAACAGCTCTCTCTGCCCCCATGGAGAAGAGTTATAATCAAATGCAACCACAGGCCATTGTCTCTGAGCCAAACTCAGAGGCAATCTCCATTAAAAAATACCAACATTATTCATTTGTCTTTATTTTGTGTAGTGATTACTTTTGGGGAGCAAAATATCAGACTAAAGAACTGCACTATTCTGTGAGGCTGGGACGCTACTGCATATTAATCTAAGAACACGCTTCTCTCACTAGTATTTGTATGGACAAAGGAATGATAACTGTTTACAGCTGGAAACCTCTTTCTTTTCCCTCTTGATTATTTAGTCTTTCCCTTCTTTCCCTATTTCTTTCCGTCTAATTTTCTCTCCCTGTATTTTTCTCCCCATCTTATTCTACTTCCTTCCCTCCTTGTCTCCTCTGTTTCCTCTCTTTGCTTTTTTCCATCTGCTAGTGCTGTGACCCTTCTTAGTAATGCCCAAGACTGTTCTTGGTTCTTCAATTGACAACTGAATTGCCCGTGTGAGTTTCTAGTGCTCTGGTTTATTTTCATTCTGAGTTGTTTTGGTAAGATTTCAAACTGTATTTACAAAACAGGCGAAAATGAGCCCATTAATCTCCTATGCTTTCTCATTCGAGGTTGCTGCCTTTCTTCAAATCTTTTTGTTGTTGTTTCTTTCTCTGAAATAGAGCTTGAGAATAGACTTTGATACAAATGAAATTAACCTGATCAGATTGTGTCAACTGGAGTCCCAAGATGTGCGCTGTCTGATGATCGTTCCTCCTCCTGCTGTGCAGTCAGCCTGGCATCTGCAATACAGGTGAGAACATCTGTGAAGATCAGGGAAGAACTTCGCACAAAATAGTGCTCTGGCACGTAAACTCATAACCCAGCTCGTCCTCGCCCACATTTCTGTAGCTTTGCATTTAGCACTCCCTCTTCTCTCTTGATCTCCTTCACTATCCTGTTCAAAGCCTTCATTCCCATACCACCGATTTTCTCCTTGCTGCTGGACCACTTCCATCTGTGGCAAGACATGTTATAATCTTAAAAGAAAACTAATAGGAACAATAATGAAAAGCAAGCCTCCTATGAACCCCAGCATCTCACTCTAGCTGTCGTCTCATTTCTCCTCTCCCTTTGCAGCAATCCTTTTCAATACACTGTCTCTTTTACACACAAAATCTTTTATATTTCTGTGAGTCATCTTCATCAAACCCAAAGCTGTTTTTGTTAAGGTTGCCACCGACTGGTTCAATCCAGTGGTCAATTCTTCAATTCAGTGGTTCAATCCAGTGGTCAAAGGCCAATCCAGTGGCCTTTGATTATTTATAAAATGTGGCCTGTTATGAACAACTTAAACTAATGGTATAAGGCTGGAGTCTCCAAGTCCTTTGCCCCCACACCCTGCTATCCTGGGCTGCACACAGGGTACCAGTCTATGGCCTGTTAGTTACCGGCTACATGGCAGGAGGTGAGCTGAGGGCAAGCCAGTGAGGCTTCATCCCTATTTACAGCTGTTCTCTATCACTTTCATCACACCCTGAGTTCTCCCTATGTCTCATCAGTTGTGGCATTACATTTTCCTAGGAGCACCAATCCTACTGTGAACTGTGCAGGGGAGGGATCTAGGTTGTGTGTTTCTTAAGAGTATCTAATGGTCCCCTCCTCCCATCTGTGGAAGATTGTCTTCCATGAAACCTGTCCCTATTGCCATAAAGATCAGAGACTGCTAGTGTGAGGAACAGAAACTTCCTGGGAAAGAAAACTTCATTGAATGATAATAAATCAACACTAGAGGAATGAGAAGAGTTGATGACCTAAATCCTAAACCTGGTCTCACTCTCTGTCAATTGAGAACTGAGACCATGGCTGCAGGATTACAAAATTAGAAAAGTCAGAAGCTGAAACAGACATTTCTATGAAATTACCATGTGTATTTGAGATACATTTGTGGAACAGTGGCACTAGAAACATTTTTTATATTAAGATAATAGTGATGGCATTAAAAACAACATTGTTATATTGATGGTGGTTGAACATGACTGCAGAAGTACTAGTAGAACTTGGAATTAGGGGATATTGTTCATTTTCCTAGAGTAATTTACTAATTATTTTACCTATGTTTTTCAATATAGTGCATATGACCTATTTCTTTACCAAAATTGATTTAATATCAAGTAAACCAACTTCTTGCATGATAAGGTAGTGAACTTGAGGAGTGTTTCCACTTCAGAGATGATAAGCTGTAAGATGTTATTTGCCCCACAGGGAGAGCCTTAGACTACTAAACTCAAGAGGTGAGTTTATGATATTTGCTTTTATCCTTTCTCTTATCCATTTTTATCTGGCTATCATTCTGTATTGTAAGAGTTCTCACTGCTTTTAATTTATTATAAACTTAAGATAACAAAACCAAGTCTGTTAAAATTGTGCTAAAGTAAGACCAGTGGTGATCTTAGTGATGACCATGTGTCCTCATCTATTTTATTCTGCTACAATAAAATACCATAAACTATGTAATTTATGAAGCATGGACATTCACTTCTTGCCATTCTGGAGGCTGGAAAGTCTAATATCAAGGCAGCAGTGAGTTTGATTGTCTGGTGAGGGCCCAGGCTATACTTCTAAGATGGCACTTTGAATGTTGTATACTCTGGAGGATACTGTGTCCTCATGGGGCAGAATATGGAAGGACTAAAAAGACAAACTCCCTCTGTCAGGCCCTTTTATAAGGCTACCTAATATCATTCATGAGGACAGAGCCCCTGATGACTCAGCACCTCCCAAAGGCTATACCTGCCAATCTTCTTGCATTGAGAATTAAGTTATAACATGAATTTTGGAGAGAAAAATACATTCAAACAATCACATAATGAGAATGAGACAAGAAATTTTTAATATTTAACTCCCTAGTCTGCCTAGCTGGGAGTGTACTCCCTTACTTCTTTCTGCCATATGTAGTTTCATGCCCGAGTGTTTATGTCCCCACTCAGTATCATAAAACTGACGAGAGATCCAGTATTTAGAAGGGAATTCCATCTTAACTATTAATTTCCCCTGAGTTCTACAACCCAGATTAATCTCCCATTCTCTCAGGTACTATTGCTTTAAATGTCTAAAATGTATTGGCACTTAGAATAGCCTTCCTTACATCTTTATCTTCTTCTAAATTTACACAGTCTCCAAAAGTAATTTATGGGCTCCTTGAGGTCAGAAACCAATTTCAACCCATTTTGTTTTCTTTTACTTTGTTTTACGTATTTATGTTTACCTTGTTCCAAAAAAATAGGACTTACGTTAACTAAAAAATTACTCACAATTCTTCAGGCTAAATGCATAAATAATGAAAAATTAGGAAGACAGAAAATCATAGTAAAAATAAGATGAATTTAAGGATCAGATTAATACATACAAATGCACATTGTGAATTTCTCTCCCCTGCTTTAATATAGGTTACTATGTGTCATCTTGGTAACAGCTGACTCAAAAGTTAATTCATGATCAATAACTTAATTTACAGTGGGCATAATACAAACAAACAAATAAACAAAAAAGTTTAGTTGCTCAGGAAAAGCCTAGTTATTTCTCATTTTCAGGAATAGAATCTCTAGGGTTCTTCATAAGCCTGACACCGTGTCAAGTAGTGAGCAATGTTTTTAACAGCATCTCCACATTAAATATCAGCCATAGACTTTCATCCGGCTATTTTGTATAATGACCTTAAGCTCAGCCTGAGGCCTACGATCAAGAATTAGGTTTTCTACATTGTTATGCTCCTATCGATTCAGGCCATTGATGTAAACAATATTCTAAGGAAAAACAAGCTGCTGTACGCCTCTGGAATAAACCAGCACACAAATTGAACACACACATATACATACCCCATGAATGTTCATTTTAGATTAGTTTGTGCTTTTATTTGGCTCTGGGAGTAAATGGGACATTTCTAATGAGTACTCATCGTTTTGGCAGCCAGACTACGCATAGACGATATGAGCTGCTAACCACCAGGGACAGTGTTTGCCCAGATGTGACTCTATCTTATGCTACAAAGCATTGTAAATGTCAAACCCTTGGTTGGTATGCAATTCTCCATTTACCGTACACAAAGCCTGCTGGAGAACAAAAGGTGCCAGATATGGATGTGTGAATCATTATAATGGGACCAACAGATCAACAACATCACCTCTTAGAAATAGGATGGCCTGAGGTCATGCTTTTTAGATCACTAGCCCCTTTTCAGAATGTCCTTTTTTTTTTTTTTTGTCCTGTTTTTCAAGAGGCACCACAAGCTTTTTGTAATTAAAGTTGTATTGATTTTGTATTTCTTTAAAAAGATTATAAAAAGACTAGCATGAACCAGAACAAAGGCAAATAATGGATGGTAAACATGAGGAAAGATAACAGTTCAGAAATGTGCTCATAATAGTTCTCACATACAAGCTTTCCAAAGTTGGTTCATATAGTACTTTGTTTTAAAAGCCACCCCACGTACGAGGGACTTTCAATAGTGATCTTGTCTGGTAACTTACAATGATTATAGAAATTATAATTGTAGTTTTTACTTTTTAAATATTTAACATATCTGAAGAGAAATGTTTGTTCCAAGATTGCAAATATTGTAGTTGAAGCCCAGGGCATGGTGACATAAGGACTCTTTAGAACTTCAAGACTCTCCTTTGTTGGGGCACTGCTGCCCACCCACAGACAGGTGAGGCTGTTGTATCATCAGGAGGCATGTTGCCAAAACAGTTAGCTTCACAACAATAGCAACCAGTGTAAATGGGGAGCACTAAAAAGAAAAACCTGAACATGTTGCATCTGTGCTCCAGGTGTCCAATAGGATTCTTCAAACCTTTTGGGGGCATTAATTATAATATGCAATGCAAATTTCCCAAGCTTCTCAAATCTATGGATAGAAGGCAGTCATCAGAATAGATGTACCAGAAATTTCCCCAATCCTAAGCTCTGTCTTGTGTCTTGAGTGACATCTGCATTGTCCTCAGGGTACATCACTGGTCTGGTCTTCTCAGTCTCCAACTGTTCTATGTGCTGCCTGCCAGATTCTTCCCGCCTTCATTATTGTACTTCATCAACTCGTGTCTTCTGTCTGAACAACACTTGACAGGGCCTTAGCCCTGCCATGACAACCGGGGTCCACCAAGACAATGGCACATCTGGGATGGTGGAGCTATCTCCTGCCACTTCCAAAACCACTAAATGGTAAAGTTTTCCATCTGGGCTGTTTTTCAAGACATCAAACATTCTCATGTTATTGACCTCTGTGGAACTGCTGGCTCTTCATGGGAAATCAGTAACTTTACTGGCTCCACTTAGCATCAAGTTATGGAACTGAACCAAGGAGAGAGCCCAGGCCTTGTCCTCTCTATCTTCTTCTCAGCACCGTCATGCCCTCCCTGCCATGACCCCCAAGAGCCCATGCAGACATTCTTTCTTCATCTCAATTAAAACCTAATGTCTTTTGTAAGTCAATACAGATAAATGAATTGTTGTTATTTGAATCTCAGTTTGTGTAGGAGACTGAAACTAAAGAGAAAATGAGATGTTAGATTAGCAATGGCTTCCATATAGCTAATTGTTGCTTACCCACTAGAATGCACAATGGGGATTTGACAAAGACAATCAGGTGGATATTTGAAACAGCTGAACAAAAGTGATTGCTCTGATACTGATGTAAATTACAAGGGGAAATTTTAGTACTTTGAGTCAAGAAACCTGTGATCTAGTTATAACTCTGCTACCAACTAGTTGTGGGATCCTAGAAAATATAGCTACATTTTCAGACCAGGAACATCTTTCTGTGAAAAATAGGAATATATGGCACTTAAGATGCTTCTGGTTCTCTGCCTTTAGGAGCGTGAACTTCTATATTGGTTCTTTGGCACCAAATAGGGATGTATTTTCTAGATATAGCTTTGCAACCTTCTAGGTCCTAAGGGAAAATTCCACAGACAATCACTAAATCAATATTTATGGAATATATGGTTCAAGCAAGGGCTTATGCAAAAAAAACATGAAAACCCCCAAAGCTCTTAAGACAGTATTTTCTGTAAAGTGGTTTTAAGAGATAGAAGAACCATGAATGTAAATGACATCTATCTGTGACTCCTGGCACCTGGGGAGCGGGTAAAGTTGTCTGTGCTATGGCAAGATGTGGCAAGAGAGATCCTGGGGCCTGAAATGGGACACAGTAGAATTCTGGTAGAGGGAAGAGAGTAAACAAATGTGTTCAGAAGAGAGAATTAATACACAGAACAAGTTGGTGGTGTGTTAGCTGGAGGTGGTTTTTCAGGAGGAGAAAGTGCAGCTGGCTGGAGGCAGTCATGGGACTCTAAGGAAGACATTTGGAGTTCATCCCATTCACCCTGAGGAACAATCAGAGGTTTCTGTTTTTGCCACAAGAGTGAACAACTGTATTCTTGAGATAAAGACTTCCCTGTGAAGAGTGAATGTTGATTCCATATTAACCTTTAAAATCTTATGTGAAGCTGAGAAAAGCTGACTTAGAATAAGGGAATGACATCACCAGAATCTTTATGAAACATCTATGAATGTAGTTTGAAAAAGCTCACAGGGAGCCTCTTCTCGAGGAGGAAGAGATGAAGAACAAACATGAACATAAACTCTACATTTGGTTTGTGCCTGGAAGCCATTGGCATTAATTAAGATTCTATGGCTTCCAAACAATTATGACATAATTAAAGTGAGATTCTTTCTACAGTAAAACGATAAGAAATTACTTTTAGAAACCATGGGAACCATTAAAACGGCACATCGGTATCAAAATGAGCAATATTTACTAGTATTAGCACTATTAAAATGCCTTTTGAAGACAAACTTGGGCAATTATTACTCAGAAAAACTCACATTTGGAGATATAGAGCACTGATAATTAAATCCCACACTCTATATATCTCTCTTTTTTTGTGTTTGACAGAACAGAGTCTTTAAGAGAATCTATTTTAATGGCATTGAATTAACAAGAAATTCAAACAGAGAAAGGGCACTTATCAGGAGATTGGTGTTCAAGGAGACAGCCTTCCTTCTTCTTACTATTATTATTTTTATTATTATTCTTCCTCTTTTGGAGGTGCTAAAGCTCCATTTGTGAGATTGGTACATGCACAAGTAAGTTTAGTCTCTGGCTCATAAACTTTCTCTAATGGGGGTAGTGCACCCTTAATTAAAATGGACAATGCACAGCGAAGCTGGATGATTATGCAGGGATAATAGATGGAGCACTTGAGAACTGGGTCATTGGTTTGGATCAAATGGTGAGCCTGTGTCCAGCTGATCAAAAGCAGCTTGCAAAATAAAGTCAGCCTTTCGAATGGATTTTGAGGCCTTGAATGTTAGGCAAAAACATGACTCCAATTAAAGATAGTCTTAACAGAGGTCAAAGATGGTTTATTTTCTTTCTAGTATATGTGAGTCTCAATGTATGCACAGGAAGCATATATGTGGGGGCAGGGAGTAATTACAGTGAGAAATAGAAGAGAAAGAGTGAAGAGACCATTGTTTGCACTCAGTGAGATCATCTGAGTAAATAAAGGTGGCCCATTGGAGATATTTACTTATGAAAAAATGTAAACTTAGGTGCCACTTACAGCCCCAACTACATTTCCAGGATTTATTTTAAAGACTATAAGGAGGCTGTTTCTGAAAGAGAAAACAAATTTTCTTCAAAAATTCTAATTTTTCTAAAATAGATATGAAATATATATAATATGAGCAGGAAGAATGAGAGGGGCTCATAAGTTACATATGCTTAATGGAATCTTGTTATTATTTTTTAAAAGATATAAATTGAAGGTACTAGATATAGATGAGATGGCATCTACTACCCTCAGTGCTTGGAATTTGCCTACATGCTGAAATTTTTCTGAGTTGCTCTCTCTCTCCTTTTTGTTTTTAGTCTGACTTAATTGGTTCAAATCATTGTGTATGCAACTGTAATGCTATACAACATGGGAAAAAAAGCACATATCTAGAGCCATTTTTTATAGTTTTGAAGGAAAATAAGAAATTCTCAAAGTCATCTGAGACCCCCAAAGTTATAAATACAATATATTTTAGGTAATTGTTTTCTGTACTTCAAATTTGCTGCTATTAAAAGGTCACTAGATTCTACAGAAATCAGTCTTAGATTTCAGAGGGAAAGAATCCAAACCAAGGGGGTGCTATATGGAATTCTCACCTTTCAAGAGAGATAGCTGGGGATGGCAACCTACTGTAGGCACGGGCAGAGGCGTGGGGGCTGAGAGGAATGATGCAGAGGCTGTCATCCTTAGAGAGCTGTGCTGAGCAGTGGGTTTAGCACGACAAGTGAGTATTGAAAAAGCAATTCACACAACTCACACGAGGTATCATGAATTCCCATGCCATTTGCATGCTTGTTTTTCTGCTTAGATTGGAAGTTCCTGGAAGGCAGAAGGCATGTCCAGCAAGCTGTTTTATTTTTATTTATTTATTTTTATTATTATAGATAAAAATATGCACCATAGATGTGGCCCAACCCATCACCCTCCCTCCACCCAAACCTCCCCCCTCCCTTCGCCTTCCTTGGTCCTTTCCTCATAGTCTTGAGGTATAGTTGGGTTATAGCCTTCATGTGAAAGCTATAGTTTAGCTTCATAGTAGGGCTGAGTACATTGCATACTTTTTCTTCCATTCCTGGGATACTTTGCTAAGGAGAATATAAAATTAGAAAAGATAGAAATAAAAAATATTAATATATATCTATTTAAAAAGTCATAATAAAAATTAACAAAAGCTCCTCCAAGTAAATGGTGAGGAAAAAACAGAGCACAAGACAAAAATAAACACACAAAACAAAAACAAAAACAAAAACAAAGAAAAAGAAAAAAATAAACAAAAAGAAAGGCACTGTCTATAAAAAAGTTGTTCTTGTATGTAGAAATATACTTGTATATGTATGATGTAAGCTTCAGCTTTCATAGGAATATAATCAAACTGTGATATACGTTCTGGACACCAGGTGGCGCTGTGTGCGGTTCCCAGGCTTATACCTGATTCACAGTTTATACTGTTGCCATGGTAACCGCCTTCCATGGCCGATCGCCATTTTGGCGTTTCTGTAAAAGTTTGTCACCCAAGTAATGTGTAACCTCAGCTATTTTTTGCTTCAGACAGCACTCACGACTGAACTTCCCACTCAGTGCAGGAGTCTAAGCTTCTCAAATCTTTCCACTCTGCTCCCAGGTTCTCCTGCAAGCTGGCGAATATAATCGGCTGTGGGGAAGGGGGTGCTGCTGGGTTCACCACCAGGCGGGAGCTGGCTTGCGAGACTTGGGCCCGGCTGGTGTGGTGGGAGGCGGTTCGTGCGGCGGGCGGACTCGGGGACCTTATTCTGAGTTTAATGATTCAAAATTTCCCTTTTTGATCAGGACCAGCCAGTTAGCAGCACAGCCTGAACCGCCAACCCCCTCCAGCCTTCCTCAGCAGGAATTTTTTTTTACTCAATGTTTTTTTTACTCAATGTTTTTTTTACTCAGGAATGTGGTTTTACTCAATCCCTGCTGGTCTGGGGGAGGCAGCCCACCCTTATATAGTTCAAAATGTCTGCCTCCCAGGCGTGCACTCTTCCCTTCTGTTGTCCATCAGGTTGCCCAGTTCCCCATGGTTTTGAGTGGCTCTCCTTTCGGATGCCTGTCTCAGTTCAGGAATAAATATTTGTTAATTGGGTTTTATCAGCATTAGCAAGCTGTTGCCCTCAGTAAGGGGAGGGGCCTGTTGGCTGGCTTGGCCAGGCAGGAAAGAATCTCTACAACAGAGTCTGTGGTTTCAAATTACCCCTCAGATATAGCAGTTCGCTACTTGGCTGATTCTCTCCAGCTGAGCAGCTCACACCAATAATCCAAAGTCAGGGAAAGTCCAGACACCCTTTCTTCTCTCCTGATGTCTCAGGAGAGGTGGGCTACACGTCCGTCCTGTCCACCATCATGCTCAGCCTCCCCTATACCAATTTTCTTAAGTGTTCTGATCATGAAGGGATGCTGGATATTATCAAAAGCTTTTTATGCATCAATTGAAAGAATCATATGGTCCTTATTTTTAAGTTTGTTTATGTGTTGAATTACATTTAAAGATTTACGTATATTGAACCAACCTTTAGACCCTGAGATAAATCTGACTTGGTCATGGTGTATAATTTTTTTGATGTGTTGTTGGATTCTGTTTGTTAGGATCTTATTGAGTATTTTAGCAACTATATTCATTAGTGATATTGGTCTATAATTTTCTTTTCTTGTTGAGTCTTTCCCTAGTTTGGGGATCAAGGTGATGTTCGCTTTGAAGAATGTGTTGGGTAATATTCCTTCTTTTTCTATATTTTGGAAGAGGTTTAGTAGTATAGGTACTAGTTCTTTAAATGTTTGGTAGAATTCTGACGTAAAGCCATCTGATCCTGGGCTTTTCTTTTTAGTGAGATTTTGTATAGTTGATGCTATTTCAGAACTTGATATAGGCCTGTTCAACCTTTCCACTTCATTCTGGCTAAGTCTTGGTAGGTGGCGTGCTTCCAGGTATTGGTTGATTTCTTTCAGATTTTCATATTTGTGAGAGTAGAGTTTCTTGTACTATTTGTTAAGGATTTTTTTAATATCTGAGGGGTCTATTTTTATTTCATCATTATCATTTCTGATTGATGAAATTAGATATTTTACTCTTTTTTTCCTGGTTAGGTTGGCCAAAGGTTTATCTATTTTATTGATCTTTTTAAAAAACCAACTTTTGGATTTATTGATCTGTTGTATAGTTCTTTTGTTTCCAATTTCATTTAATTCTGCTCTGATTTTGTATATTTTTTTTCTTCTGTTGGTTTGGGGATTGAAGTGTTCTTCTTTCTCCAGTTTCTTGAGATGTTCCATTAAGTTATTAACTTCCTCTCTTTCCATTTTCTTGAGGAAGGCTTGCAGTGCTATAAATTTCCCTCTTACGAATGCCTTTGCACTATCCCAGAGGTTCTGGTAATTCGCATTTTGATTGTTGTTTTATTCCAAAAATTTGGTGATTTCCTTCTTAATCTCACTATAACCCATGTATTCTTCAGCATAAAGTTGTCTAGCTTCCATGTTTTTGTATGGGTATGTAGGTTCCTGTTGTTATTGAGTTCAACTTTTATTCCACGATGGTCTGAGAAGATGCAAGAAATAATTTCTATTTTTATAAATTTGCTGAGTTTAGATTTTTGGCCTAGGATCTGGTTGATTTTGGAGTATGATCCGTGAGCTGCTGAGAAGAATGTGTATTCAGTTTTGTTGGGATGAAATGTTCTGTAGATGTCTGTTAAGTCCAGATGTTGAATGGTTGAGTTTAAATCTAAAATTTCTTTGCTTAGCTTCTTTTTGGAGGATCTATCCAGGACTGCTA
>CAUYPK010071061.1:0-13952 GCA_963574355.1 Loris lydekkerianus | reverse complement strand
AACCGACTACCATCTTTTCAAATACTTCGATAACTTTCTCACCAGTAGAACCTTTGCCAATCAGGACCTAGCTAAAACGGACTTTGTTGACTTCATCGAATCCTGAGCACCCAATTTTTATGCCGATGGAATTAATCGACTTGTGTTACGTTGGCAAAAGTTCACTGATTCAAATGGTGCTTATTTCAATTAAATTGAATAAATATTCACTGAGATATTACAGTTTAAAGTAGACTCATAAAAACGGACAAAACTTTTGAAATGACTAATATCATTACTAGAAATAGAAAGTGGTTGTTTGAGCATTTCATGGAAATTCTATATAACATTTTAAACTGGGACCAGCTTTCTTGAACCAGCAATGATTTTTCTATACCAGTCTGAAAGCATTCTTAATAATCAATTTTCAACAGCCCCATGCTCACTCTTTCATGACTGACGTTACTGTTGATGACAGCTAGTTCCTCACTACTGTCAGCACAATCTTATGCTGGAAATAACTGTATTGAAATGAGCTGCGTAATAGCACTTAATCCACATCCCATCCAACCTAGCTCACTTGGAGCCCATAGATAAAATCATTGTATTTCTCTCTTTTCCCTAAAAGTTTCCCAAAAACATATAGAAGGTATAGGAACTATGGTAAAATTCAGTGCTGTAAGGCAAAGGTATTGAAAGGACAAATCAAAGTTAGAAGAAAAACAGAGCACATAATAAAAGCACAGAGAAAATCCAAGCCCTTAGAAGAAAAAAGGAATTTTGAAGGAACATAAATAAAAGAGAACACAGAGGTTAAAGAAAAACTGTCCTATATAAAGATATTTATGTTCAAGAATGAAGCTAGACACCAATGAAAAGCCAGCTAAATATATAAAAGTAATTTTTGGAGGCAGAAAAATACCTTAGGAATTTACTAATATTCAGAAGATACACATTCCATGAACTCCTCGGTATTACTGTAAAATGACACATTTTGAGAGAGTAAGGACAGAGGAAGCGTCTCCAAGATGGGTAAGGACACAGAGGACAGAGGCAGCGTCTCCAAGACGAGTAAGGACAGAGGACAGAGGCAGAGTCTCCAAGAAGGGTAAGGACATAGGACAGAGGCAGCGTCTCCAAGACGAGTAAGGACAGAGGACAGAGGCAGCGTCTCCAAGAAGGGTAAGGACAGGACAGAGGCAGCGTCTCCCGGACGAGTAAGGACAGAAGACAGAGGCAGCGTCTCCAAGAAGGGTAAGGACAGGACAGAGGCAGCGTCTCCCAGACGAGTAAGGACAGAGGACAGAGGCAGCGTCTCCAAGAAGGGTAAGGACAGGACAGAGGCAGCATCTCCAAGACGAGTAAGGACAGAGGACAGAGGCAGCGTCTCCAAGAAGGGTAAGGACAGGACAGAGGCAGCGTCTCCCAGACGAGTAAGGACAGGACAGAGGCAGCGTCTCCAAGAAGGGTAAGGACAGGACAGAGGCAGCGTCTCCAAGAAGGGTAAGGACAGGACAGAGGCAGCATCTCCCAGACGAGTAAGGACAGAAGACAGAGGCAGTATCTCAAAGACTGCAACAAATAGGTTGCCGCCTTTGCTCTTTTCTTCTTCACATTACTGGTGAGAAAACAGACCTAGACAGAAGATTAATCTGGATCTAATCATTGCTTGTGAATCTCTAGTAAGTCACCACATGCCTCTGTCCACTGTCCTCTGTAATATTCATGCTGACATTTAACATGCAAGAAGATATTCTGGGCTATACTGGCAGAGACCTTTCAGATTTACCTTATGGTGTAAGTGTTCAGAAAATGAAACAAGATTCAAAAGCTGTAGAACCCTTCATAATATAAAAGGTAACCATGCAGGGAATAATGCTGAGCAGGGGCAAGACAGCACTTATCACAATTTCTTCAAGGTCATTTGATTTATAAAGCTTTTCAGATATCTTTGCATACCATAAACAAGAAAAACAAAATATCCTAAATTAGAGTTAAAACTAAAACACACTGATAACATTTGGAATAAGCACTATCTTGAGAAATCCTATCAGTAGTACATTTCAAACATGACAGAATTAAAGTCTGCTATTCTGAAAAAGAATGAGAAAAAAAGTGAAAGATTTTATGTGTTTTTTTCTTTTTTTGTCAAAATCTAATTCTTGTGTCTACTATTTTGGGTAGCTATAATTTAATTAGAAAGTATGCAATCTCCTAAAAAATTCTTAGTACAATGCTATAAAAATACACAAATAATGCTTTCACATACAAGCTAAAATTGTCTAAGCCTAGACTTCTCTTTTCTAGCGTAGTTTCTGCTATAAACTATTTAAAAAAAGGCCTTCCTATACACTAGTAAACTATCAGATCACACACATTTCACAGTGTATAAAAATACACAGTTGGTAGTACCAGAACTTACAAACAAATTGGCAGCAACAATGATTAAGTCTAGACTCAAAACTAAAACAAAAAGCAAACCAAAAATCACAGACCCCAGGAAAAGCTGAAGAGAAGATACTTTATTTGGCCATTTTTGAAATACCATCTTGTCACAATGTCAAAATAATATTACTTTGTAAATGACATTAATTACAGCAGAGCCTCCATAGTTGACCAGTCCCTACACTGGCCACCTCAAGTTGACCTCATTTTCATAGACCAGACATGTACCACATGTATCTATCAGTATATAAGGTCTAATTCCTTATGTTGGCCACCTCCATATATTGACCAGTTTGGTACAGTCTCCTCGGTGGTCAACTTACAGAGGTTCTACTGTATACATAATATTTCTGCCATACAAATGAACTCTGACTAGTGTTCTTTTTTTTTTTTTTTTTTTGCAGTTTTTGGCCAGGTTTGGGTTTGAACCTGCCACCTCTGGCATATGGGGCCGGCGCCCTACCCCTTTGAGCCACAGGCACCTCCCCTAGTCTTCCTTGTTAATCAAATCATTTCCAACCAGTATTTAGTTGATAGAGGGTAATCACAGAGTTTGCTTTAATCAGGTTGTCCATAAAATAAATTCATTTCTATCTTTTCTAGAATTTTATTTTTCTATTAAAAAAGACAAAGAAGGTAAGTGAGCCCCTATAACATTTTCACGTTTCTGATAAGTAAATAAGGACCAAACTATGTTGAACACATATATTCATGTGGAAAACAAAACATCAAACGGAAAATGCCTATAGTATAAGACAAGGCTAAATACTAAATCACAATATTTAATTTGTTGATGTTTCACAGATTAGGTATCATCTGATAAAGGCTGAATGATGAGTTGGTGCTTTCAAACCAGCTATGGCAGAATCATGGCTGAGTCTGTAGAGCCACTCTGTAAAAACGAACAATCACCAGATCTGGAAGCTCGGTTGTTTCAGTAAGCAGTCAGTGAAGGACAAGGTGTAAGTCATGTACTTAGCTCACAAATTATTGAAGGCAAAACACTCAAAAGGCCTTGGAGAAACAACAAAGCTATGAGAACACAGAGAAGACATTTCCTTGTTGCCAGAAAATACACCTGTGTTCTTTAAAACACAGCATCCACTTTGACACACCTGAATTTGTATCACTGCCCTACTATCTCCTGAGATCCCCATCCAGGTACATTATCCTAATCCAAAACTGCTGTCAACCAAGATGATGCAACTTTCTTCCGGAAAGGGGGCAGAAAAAGATGTTCCTGACTGAACTGTAATACAAGTAGCAACAACCAAGGTCATTTAAGGACTCTTGGACCAACAAGAGTATGAGGGGTTACTGTTAAAATCTTTTTACAATTTATTTTTGATGCCCTTCCTTAACTTCAACTCATCAGTCAAGAAGTAGAGTTATTTATTATTATTATTTGTTTTTTAGAGACAGAGTCTCACTTTATCGCCCTTGGTAGAGTGCTGTGGCGTCACAGCCCACAGCAACCTCCAGCTCTTGGGCTTAGGTAATTCTCTTGCCTCAGTAGCTGAGACCACAGGAAGAAGTAGGAACTAGAAAAAATGTTTCCATAAAGTTTATGTCAAAGTAATTTATTGAAAAAGGAGGACGTTACATTATTACTATAAAGAGATAGTTTTCAACCAAACCCACAGATCAAATTACACACTGTGACATCTAATCATATACCTGTATCTAATCTATACCAATCTAAAAAATGACAAGATTTCTCTTTGAAATGATAGATCTGTCCACTAGTCATAATAGCCATATTCTTTCTTGAAATTTCTTTGTAATACCAAGCACAAAGTTTCTAGTCCCCTGAGACAGTTACCGTATATACTCGAGTATAAGCCGAGTTTTTTTTTTGTGCCGAGTTTTTTTTTTGTGCCGAGTTCGGGATTTTCGTCACAAAATATAAGCCAAAAAAACTCGGCTTATACTCGAGTATATACGGTATTTTGTATCTGAGAAAAATAAGATAGAAAAAATTCTCTAGATGATAAAATTAAAAGATGTTTCATTTGTAACAGATTTTTTTTAACTTTTTAAACGTTAAATCTATTTGTCCAGAAGATTAACAGCAAAAAATGAAGAAATTATACCTAACATAACAAAGTTCGGGGGGTTTATACAAGTAAAACTATATAGTAACAAATCAGGAAACGAGCAAATATTATTCCTGGCACCCTTCTTTTGGCTTTTCAGTCAATCATTTGCTTATAATTCACAATTTTCTGGTTTTGTCTGTTTTCTATAATTTCCCCGTTTCTCCTTCTAGAATTCCTTTCTTTCTACATGATGAGATTTTTCCAAGTTAAGTTGATTAAATAATCTCATACCCAAGCATTTAAAAATCAATGTTGTTTTATTAATTCTATATTACAATAACCCAAAATACAAAACTTTTAACTTTGGTATGGATTATTGATTCAATTCTAAAAAATCTCTCAGGTTCACATATGAGAAAAAGGATAATGGTCAAGAATTAATACTCACAGACTTGACATTATTTCTCTCCAAACTTCATAACAAAGAATAATCTGATTCTGTTTTTAAAATTCTCTATTAAAAGTGGTTAACCTATTGACCTTTTGGAATTTATGTCAAATATCTTGCCATCTTGAAAATATCTCACAACTGAAGTCAGGATTTTTCAATAGGCAAGGTCAGGAGATAAAATTGAACAAGAGATTTAGTCTACTGAATTTAAGGAAGTTCAAAAGAGAGCACAAAAATCTACCTTAAAACATCAGTTGTTTTACTATTTCTGTGTTTCTTAAAGGTATAGTTACAAAAGAAGATTTATTAGAATTATTATTAGAATAAATAATAGACACATATTAGAATAAATGTGTACATATGTATGCCAGCCCAAGAAGAAAGTTTTTTTTTTATTTTAAGAAAATGAATGGATATACATATTTTGATAGTTTTCAGGAAGATAAACTCTCCATTGTGTATAATTCATTAAACTTTAGCAGCATTTGTCCATAGCATGTTAAAAAGATAATCCTAGACACCTCAAATTCCCAGGGTTTTTTTTTTTTTTTTTTGAGACAAGAGTCTCACTCTGTCCCCTGGGTAGAGTGCCATGCTGTCATCATAGCTCACAGCAACCTCAAACCCTTAGGCTCAAACAATCCTCTTGCTTCAAGCCTTGCGAGTAGCTACGACTACAGGTGCGCACCACCATGCCAAGCCACCTAGTAGATTTTTTTAAATTTCAAAAATGGACTGAATTACACTCAGCATAGCTTAAGTGTTAGGTATATTTTCCTATTTTTATGCAGCTTTAAAAACTAATAATTCATTTTAGGCTTACATGGTAACTCTTTAGGAAATTTCAATAACCATTTCATTTCCTAATAAATACACAGAATAAGACAGCATGTATTATAATATTGGGAAAGCTGGAAAACGTCCACTGATTATGTCAGGGCCACCAGTTTTAACTTAAAACCTTAAAATGCTGGTTCTCTGCTTAGAATATGAATTAACAGAGCTGCGTTAACATGTCTATTTCATACCTTCCTACATTGCCTTCTGGCTCTGTGTTTTATAATAAAAGTAAGAATTCAGGAAAAAAATAGGTTAAAAAATCCTCTCAAAATGCATACTACAAAACTTTATTATCAAATATCTTTACAATCATAAGTCAAGTATGTTTATATTCACTGTGTATCTTTTTATTTTATCTTACATGCTGTAATTGATATCACTTTCACCTGTGTTTGTTTTCATGAAACTTTTATATACATTCTTTCATGTGCTCATGGTAAGAAACCTAAGAAGGAGACTGGGTATCTAAAATCAAGCCTGTTATATTAAGCCTGCAATATATTCCTTACAATAGGTATCATAATGATGCTGTTTGGTATCTCATATATGTAATAAAAAAATTCTGAAAGGTTATTATTGTCCATTATGATATTGCTTCAAATGTTATTTTAACTTAAAAATAATCCTTGGCTTACCTGTTGCATGTAACAAACTAGCGTCTACTTTGTGGGGAATTCTTGGTGGAATTTTCATAGATGCACGAATCTGGTAAAAACTAAAGCAAAATAGACGAAAAGTCATTTCAAAACATATTTTAAAATATGGAATACCCCAACTTCCATATTTACAAACATATTAAAATAATAAAGTTGGTCTAATTGATCAGTCCCCCATAACATTTTCTATTGATGAGAAATAAATATCAGACACACATTTCAAACATTAGCACAGCATAAAACCAAAGGATAAACTGAGCATGTATACAGATGAATGAAATGAAATCAATATATAATTTCTTGTTTTACATATGATTGGTCTAATTGATCAGTCCCCCATAACATTTTCTATTGATGAGAAATAAATATCAGACTCCACATTTCAAACATTAGCACAGCATAAAATCAAAGGATAAACTGAGCAATATATAAAGATGAATGAAATGAAATCAATATATAATTTCCTGTTTTACATATGAGAATATAACAACTTGTGGAATTAGGCATCTAAGGGTTTCACTGTTCAATTTGATTTATTCATTTTTTTCTTTTAAACAATAAAAAGATACTTACTCAAACATAATTTTTAGAAAACATAAGATTCATTAGATATCCTTTTGGGGGAGGAAGAGAAGTGTCTCACTCTGTTGCTGAGGCTGGAGCACCATGGCTTCAGTCTAGCTCACAGCAACTTCAAAATTCTGGGCTAAAGGGATCCTCCTGCCTCAGCTTCCATCCCAAGTAGCAGGGACTACAGGTGTGCATCACTATGGCCGGGCTAATTTTTCTATTTTTAGTAGAGACAGGGTCTCGCTTTGTTCAGGCTGGTGTCAAACTCCACCTCCAGTCACCCTCCCACCTCGGCCTTCAGAATTCTGAGATTATAGGCAGAAGCTACTGTGCTTGGCCTATACATAGTTTATAAAAAGTAGATTCATACTATAAAAGACAAGTATATATTTGGTTTAAAGAACTGTCTTTTTTCGAGGTCAAAACTTTATGTACTTATACTTGCCCATTTTAAGATTTTAAAGTAGTTTGTGTGTATGTGTGTAAATATATATATATATACATTAAATATGTATTTATTTAAATAGCTACTGTCAGTAACTTTAAATTAGATAAAAATTGTAAGATACAAACATTATAATATAGCTGTTTTACTACAAATTTGTGTACATAATGAAGGATAAACACAACTATATACACCAATATAATTACCCAAAGGCAAAACAATATTATAAATCACAATATTATAAATCAGAGGTAAGTTTAGATGCATACTAGGGAGTTAAATATTTAACATTTTGTTTTTATTAATTTCCTAGAGAATATTTTATTAATTTTTCAAATAATAGGAAGATTAAAAACATATAAATATATTAATTACTATTTTTTTCTATGAAGATATCCACTTGGACAGGCATAGGTCACAAAAAAGAGAGTGGAAAGGTAGTCATTAAATTTAAAATCTTTTTAAATTTTATTTTATTATTAAATCATAGCTGTGTACATTAATGCGATCATGGGGCGCCATACACTGGTTTTATGGACCGTTTGACACATTTTCATCACACTGGTTAACTTAGCCTTCCTGGCATTTTATTAGTTATTGTGTTAAGACATTTATATTCTGCTTATTTTCTGTAGGTCTCAGTTTTCCCATCTGTAATAAAGGGGATTATTACTAGAGTGTTCCTCCTGTTCTAAAAGCTTATAATTATAGTGATCAGAAACATTCCGGGGGCAGTGTCAGGATGCAGGGCCTTATACTGTACTAATGTAAGAGGGGGCTTAAAGAGAATAAAATCTCATACATTACCTTCTATGAAAGCCCCAGACAATCTGACAAGGTGCAGCTCAAGTTTGAGGTCTCTCTTGAAGGCCCTCAGCAACCATAAAATGCAGATAAATGGCCTTCAACTTAAGTATATTAAGTGCTAAGAGATCTGGAGAGAAGTGTTATCACCTGGGAAGAATAAATTGCCCCTGAGAAGTCAGATACCTAGAAGGTGCTGCTGGGGAGCCAGCAGGCTGTAGCCAAATCCCCACGGCCAAATAATCCACACTGCTGGGAAAATGCTAAGTCCCAACATAAGGGCCAATGCAAATGATCACTGGCATTCATCCAGGGCGGACATGAGCTCAGATTATACGAGCTTGTCTGGAATATAAGCAAGATTCTGGGTAATGAATTATAAGAAAAGTGTTTGGAAATCAGAAACCAAAAACATTTAGGAATGTGAGGCACCTGGTCAGTTATTGTCAGCTCAGGTGTTTGTGTCCCTGGGATGATGCTTTGAGTCTGTTTTCCTTCCTTGTAAAGATTAGTTCAAAGGCTGAAGGAGAGTGAGGTTAACACATCTGCTTGTCCCTGGACTGCGGTGCGAGCCCCTCACGTGCTCTAGACTCCTCTTTTATGCCTTGTAGTAGAGTGAGCCCCTGATTGGAGCTGGAACCAGCTCTGTGCTCCAGGGCAGGCCAGTGTGGCAGGAGGAGAAATGGGCAGGGCTGATAGGCTTGCATTTTTAGGTTTAAGATTTAAAAAAGGGAACAGGAATACAACCAACACTTGGGTACTCGCCACCTGGAAGCAACTAGAGTTTCCATTTGTTCACTCTCAGATAAAGTCCTGGCTTAGTCCCCTCCAGAGCTTTTTTCCTCCTCTCTCCAGTGGCAACTGCTGTCATGAATTTGGTATTTATTATGCCATTTAAGTTATCTTGCTTAAGTGTCACTTTCAGAGTTGGAAGGAATGTTAGGGCTTCTTTTTCTTTATTTTAAAAATGATAACATTATAGCCTAGGGGAGCTGAATAATCCAAAGTTGTCCCTCTCTTTCCCTCTCTGCAAATCCTTATTAAGTCCAACCTAAAGATGAGTGTAGTGGAGAGACTCCAATCCATTAATTTACTCAGTGGCTAGTGTTTACTCGCTCTATGATATAGACATAGGAAAAGAAGAGAAAGAAGGAAAGAAAAAGAATGAACAAAAGATGTGACATCGATTTAATTTCTCTTATCAAGGGAGTGATGTTTATACATCGAAAATAGGAAATGATAAAAAATAAAGGAAGGGAGGAAATTTTTCTTTTCCTGTTACCTGCCTTCAGTTCTTTGGCTGGGGCTTTGTGAGTTAGACTGACAAAAGAAAGATTAACAAGAGAAAAACTAAGAGAAGTTTGTTAACATGTACAGTGTGCAAACACAGAAGATTGCTCAGCAATGAGTTACTCAAAGGGGTGGCTCCAACTTGGAGATATGTAGCAATCTTACCAAAAGAATGATACATTCTAGAGAAGTGACAAACAAAGGAAATGAACACTGGGTTTCTAAGGTGGAAAATCACCAGAAAGCAAAATGTGGGGGAATTAATAGAAGGTGAGAATGAGTTATGTAGAATCATCTGGTGCATCTCTGAGCTAAGGGTAGAAATTGTTTTCTGTAATTAACTCAGCCCTTTCTGGCAGAGAGGAGAGAGGGGACAGTTTTATGAGTGTATATCTAGCTTTTAGTTAAATGGGGGAGGGCACAGAACATGTATCTGCTTCTTTACTATCTTTACTCAAAATAATCAATATGCCAATATGGCATATGTGGGGATGGCATATTTTGCTACTCATAAATAGGATAGGACTATAGTTTGCATTCTATATAATCAGGGCCAAGTATGGAAGACTGGGTTATTGGAGAAGATTTTGCAGATGGAGACTAACTTTTTCTGGGCTGTGGTGAGAGGGTCAATATTGAGAGCCTGAGGCAGAATAAAGAGGAGGAAGGAATGAAAGGTTGAGGCCAAATATTCTGGAAGTAGTGGAAGGTGAGGTTATAAATGTGAGCAGAGCTATGTGGATCAGCGGAAGAATATTTCACACCTCAAATTGGTGATTTTCTTTTCTTTCAATCACAATATCTAGTAAATGTGATCATTTAGGAAAAGATACTACTATTGAGTGTGAAAATAGATAAATATTTTTGGAGAGGATTTTTCTCTCAAAAGCCTTAAATGTGTGTGTTCTTTGACTCGGAAATTAGCCACGAAGTTTCTAACAGGAAAAAAAGGACATTAAAAAAGACCATTGTAGGGCTCAAAGGAGTAGGACACCGGCCCTACCAGAGGTGTATACCAGAGGTGGTGAGTTCAAACCCAGCCCTGGCAAAAAACTGCAAAAAACAAACAAAAAAACATTGTATTATATGTATTCTATATTTAAAATAGTGTTATAGAGTTATAGTGAACTATATGGCATGATCATAACACAGTAAATAAAAAGAAATAAACAGCGTGCAGCATAGAAAACCAAACATAGGATTTGTTGTTTTTTAAAAAAAGTACATGCACATATAAAAAAGACTGGAGAAAAACACCTGAATATTAACAAGGATTGTCTCTAGCAGGTGGAATTACTTCTGATTTCTATTTTCTTCTTTTTGATGTCTATATTTTCTAAAATTCCCTTCAATGAATAGTCTTGCTTTTGTAATAAGAAAGAAAATTATACAAATTGCAAGCCATAATAATTATTCATTTGTTTAATCTAAAATCTCCTTGAGCTGGATTGATGTTATCAAAAAATATTAATTTTGCTTGTTCTGGATCCTGTGGTGTAATGTTACAGTAGTCAAAATTTCCAAATGATTATGTGACTGAGAAAGTATACATACATTCCTACACTTACAAGAGGTAAAGAATAACTTAGGAGACCTCAGGACTTGAACGAAATAAAGATCTAAAGGTAGAGTTAATTCCTTGAAGAGCAGTGGAGTTGTTCTCAACCTTCCTAATGCCACAACCCTTTAATACAGTTCCTGTGGGTCGCGACAGGTTGAGAGCCACTGTTTAAGAGACTCGTGCTACCAGCCCACTTCATCAATGGAGCATTCTAACCTTATAGACAGTATATATGGACTACTGACAGTTAACTTTTATGTATGATAAATTACTCCTTAAGCTCTTCTTTTATTTCTTGCTTAAAATGAAGTATGCACACACACACACACAAAAACAAAACCCAAAACAAACAAAACCAACAGTATTTTTTCCCCTAAGGGACTTTTCTAGATTGTCCGATTAGCTTACCTATAACTTTTGAATAATTCCTTAATCATTTGGAGCTTTTTATCCCCCCCAAGAGAAAATGAGGGACTGAGAAAAATTTCCTCTAGCCTTGAAATTCTTTAGTTATATGATTGTAAAAAAAGTTCACATTCAAATTGCTATATGTACATCCAGGATCATTCTGTAAGAAAGAGGAACCTGGAGTGATCCATGGGTTTCCCTGTATTTTTACTCAAATTGTGTTTAGGGAAAGTCAAAAGTTACTGCTGTATTTGAATTGAGTACTCAAAAACAATCCTAATGGAAGTATTTGCTCTGAATCACCGGATCGTACTTTAGTCCTTGTAAAAATACACGTACATGAGTAATAGCATGAATGAACCCCTCCCTCATCAGGTCCTCCCTCGTCAGGTGTGTGTGTGTGTGTGTACAAAGTCAGAAGCAGTCAGATAGCTCAGGTGACAGAGGACAGCTAATGGTGACTGCTAGTTCAGGCCACAGTAGGCCAGTAACCCTGGATTTAAAAAAAGCATCAAAAACTATGTCACATAGTTCGCAGAGTTACCAATTTAAATAAATAAACAAATGCAAATATACAAGAGAGGAACTAGGAAGGATAAATAAGCACACTGTGCCAGGATGGAAGTGAATGGCTGACTCCACTTTATATGGCTGGAATACAAGGAAAAAAATGAAAAAGAAGAATGAATGTAATTATTCTCATGAAAGTTTTGCCAAGCTCCTGGCAATTACTGTCAAGAATAACTGGCACCATCATCTTCTTTGTCGAAAGCAGAACACTTTTATTTCCTGTTTCATTACATATCATAAATTTAGATGAAACCTGGAAGACTTCATCCAGAAAATTTGCTTTTGACATTGTAAACCTTTCTTCCTTAGATACTAAGATTTTTTAGTAGTTAAGCATTTAGTAGTTAATGCATTTAGCATTAGCTGGGGTCTGGATAATAGGGAGGGCAGGCAAAAGGTGTTTTCTGCTGAGAGTTGGGTAGCAAAGAAGATGAAAAGTAATTGCTGTTGTTTTTATTTCAGCTGTGTTATTGTCCTCGGCCACCCCAATTTCTATCTCACAATTGATTGAGTCCATAGTAGATATTTTGGAATATATAGTAGAAATCTCCATAGTTAACCCACTTTCCTACATTGACCACCTCAAGTTGACTTAATTTTCATAGACCAGACATGAACCACATGTACCCAATGAAAGTTCCTTATGTTGACTACCTTTGTATCTTGACCTGTTTGTTATAGTTCCTTAGGTGTTCAACTTACAGAGGTTCTACTGTATTGTTAAATTCTCTGGTGTTAGAAATGAAGAGCAAAAGGCCATAAAAAATGTTAAAGAAGAGCCGCGGGGCAGCCAGTCCAGAACAGAGGAAAAGATAACATCAAGATGCCCAAGAGTGAGGAAACTGTACTCCAAAATGATCCCAATGAAGCAAAGTGTGGAGCCCATAATTCTGAAACATCAGAGAAGAACCAAGAAGAAGGAAGACTTCTATTTAAATAACTACTCTCCTCGTCTAATAGAAACAATTAACGAAGTTTCCAGGATGAGCATTGCTCATGAAATCGTGGTAAACCAAGGTTTCTACATGGAAGAGAATGTTTTATCTCCTAACAGTCTGGAAGACAGGTTCATGGAGACATTGTACAATGTTTTTTGGGACCATTTAAGAGAACAACTCTTGAGTAATTCTTCCGAATTCACTTGTGCTCTTGAACTTATGACAGAAGTTAAGGAGGTTTTACTATCACTGCTATTAACACACCACATCTGCCTAAAAAATGAGATTAAAGAAGTTCTGGACATGAATCTCCTCAAGCAAGAAGCAGAACATGGAGCCCTAGATGTCTCTCATCTTTCTAACTACATTCTTAGTTTGATGACCCTGCTATGTGCACCAGTGTGAGATGAAGCACTAAAGAAACTACAGACCATAACAGATCCAGTCCAGTTACTGAGGGGCATCTTCCATGTTCTGGGCCTAATGAAAATGGACATGGCGAACTATACCATCCAGAGCATTCGACCCTACCTGCAGGAATATTCCATCCAGTATGAAAGAGCTAAATTCCAGGAACTCCTTGACAAACAACCAAATCTCCTTAATTACACCAAGAAATGGTTAACCAAAGCAGCCACAGACCTCAATTACACCATGTCTGAATTCTCCTGACATCCCCAGCTCCTCCAGCATGGCTTGTTCACCTCCAAACAAGGCAGCTAAGAATTCAGATCCTCCCAATCCCATAATGGTGCTATACTAGGGCTACCTGAATCTCCTCCTCTGGGATCCTGAAAATGAAGAATTCCCTGAGACTCTGCTGATGGACAGAATCCGGGTCCAGGAAATGGGATCCCATTTGTGCCACTTGACTATATTGGCCTCAGTCTTACTAGTGGCTAGAAGTTTCTCTGGTTCAATTTTATTCAATTCACCTGGACTTGTGGATAAACTGA